>PVIW01004516.1:0-130186 GCA_004026585.1 Noctilio leporinus
TGTTGTTGCAAAGGGTACAAGTTCCTTCTTTCTTTCTGCTATATAGAATTCCATTGTGTAAATGTACCAAAGTTTTTTTGATCCAATCATCCACTGATGGGCACTTAGGCTGTTTCCAGCACTTGGCTATTGTAAATAGTGCCGCTATGAACATAGGTGTGCATAGGTTCTTATGAATTGGTGTTTCAGGATTCATTGGGTATAGTTCAAGTAGTGGAATTGCTGGATCAAAAGGCAGTTCCATTTTTAGTTTTTTAAGGAAACCCCATACTGTTTTCCACAGTGGCTGCACCAGCCTGCATTCAGAGTGGTGGAACATTTTTAAGGCCAGATTCTTACCTGGAGCATTGGGGCCTCTATGCACCCAGCTTTGTTAGGTCTTACAGGCTTGGCCTGGCCTTCTTGGGGCACCATGCCCTGATGCTTTCCCAGAGGGACCCCAACACACTGCCTTGCCACCTCCTCCACACATGTTCTCTCCATCTCAGCTACCCAGCTCCGCCTCTCTTACCTGTCTGGATGGGTATAGTTTCTTTATATCTTTGTTGGACTTCCATGGAGTTTGATTTTCTGGTAGTTCTAGTTGTTTCTTGTTTTGAGGTAGATGTAATTCTTCTTATGATTGTGCAAAGAGTCGAAATGTGCCTACCTGTGCCTCCATCTTGGCTGGAAGTATCAAAATAGATTTTATGTTAAAGTGTAAATTACATAGGTTAAATGTATATTAGTAAAACGTGTAATGTGTTCAATACAGATTTACTTCAAGATCAAGGATTGTGTTAGAAATAAAGAAGTATAAATAAAATATTAAAAACTCATTTAATTCTTTCTCAACACCTTATTTAAAGATTTTGTTTACTTATTTATTTATAGAGACAGGGGAAGGAGAGGGAGAGAAACATCGATGTGAGAAAGAAACATTGATCAGTTGCTCATATGCACCCTAACTGGCCTGTGCCCTTACTGGGAATTGAACAAGTGACCTTTTGTTTTGTGGGGCAATACTCACTCTGTTAGCAGAAGCTCTGATGATGCTTTCAGAACCCCTAGTACTGGCACCCCTGCCAGGATAGACAGTGTTAAAATGCAGAGTGGCCTTACTCACTGGTAGGAGGGAGAAGAGAGGGTCCCTCTCCCTTTTCCTACTTCTTGCCTTTCTCTCCACTTTACCTGCCTTCAGCTGGGTTGTGGAACTGTTAATTATTGACCCACGAAGACTCAATTTAGGGACAAATTTGGGAATTCCTCTGAGGGAGAGATAGCAGAGAGCTGGGCCAGAAGTATGTAATTGCCTGGTCCTTTACCCACATCATAGAGCTCAATTTCCTAAACCTGAAACTTGTAAGGAAAGGAATGAACAAACCACTTGTTACTCCCTTTCTCACTTTCTTCCCCCATTCCCTCCTCCCAAACTCACTGGACACAAAAATCTAAGAGCCTTTTGCTCTGAGAAAGGCTTTCAAGTAAGGATCTGAAATGAAGGATAGTATCTTAGGGACTTTGGAGTCTTATTAATTTTTATAGTGCTTATTTTATTGTCATGAGTCAATTTTTTTATTAGAAAACTGAAATGAAAACGTCAAGAGATCAGTAAAGGAAACATAACCCAAAAGTGGCGTTGGAAGACTTAGATAGACGTGCAATAGCATAGTGGTCATATTCACATTGCTCTCTATTGTGTTACTTTGTTTCTTCTAGTATGTAGATTGGACTTATTGTAAGAAAAGCTAAGGTTTATTGAGGGCTGGCCACATACTGGGCACTGTTCTAAGTATTTTATATTCATTAACTTGTTGAACTTTTATAGCAAACCAATGAAGAAGATACAGTGTTTAATCATTTTAGAAGAGGAGGCTGAAGCACAGAGAGGTTAAATAAGCTAGCTGTGCGCAAGCATACACCTAGTAAGAGGTAGAGGTGAAATTCAAACCCAGGGGCCCTAACTGGTTCTAGAGCCACTTCTGACCAGTAAGTTATGTTGCCTTAGCAGAGGGCCTAGGTTTTGGCATACTGCCACAGAGGAAGTCAAAGGAATGTATTTGATTTAATTAATTTGAGCTATATCTGAATTATGACCTACTGGGGCCTTTCTAGATTTCAGGGCATCTTTTGTTCTCTATTTAGTTCAGTCTCAGCAACTTACTGTTAGGTTATAAGCCCCTACTTTGCATGTGTAGAATAGTAAATGAGGTTGCTTCTCTGAGAGAAACAGGGAAAGAATCTGTTAGGAGCTGTAGGTTCCTCATGGCAGGATGTCTTCACCTCCCTGTACCTCTGAGGCCAAGGCCTACGGATGCAGGGAATGAGGTAACCTAGAAAATGTTACCTGTTCTTAGGTACACAGACATGACACCTATGTCTCAGGCCTCCGATAAAAAAACAGGCAGGGTTTTCAGCCCTTTTCTGGGCCAGGCCCACTTCTCTTCATTTCCATCTCCATAGGGGAGAAGCTCCTTGAAGGACAAGTGATCCAGCTTGAGGACGGGACCACTGCATACATTCACCAAGTGATGGTGCAGAAAGGTGAGGGCATCCCAAGATACTCCTACTTCATGGAGGGAGGCCCAGCAGTCCCCATTAAGCTCTAAGCTCCAGAGAAAGGCAGACATTGTTCTCATTACAGAACCTCTTTCCTTTGAGGATGGACAACCTGTACAGCTGGAAGATGGAAGCATGGCCTACATACACCGCACACCCAAAGGTGGGGTCATAGTCAGTTTCACTTACCTTCCCTTGTGGGTACTATAGGAGCAACTGTTTCTGTCCCTAGGAGTCTTGGCCTTGGAAGACAATAGGGTGGGCCTTGATGGCAGCTTTGGCTTCTACACAACCACATAGTCATAGGGCTTTAAGGACGTCATCCAAGACTAGGAACAAAAAAACTTACACTTAAGAATAAAGCTTCTAAGGTACTAAAGAATAACAATTTATTCCTTCTACAAGTAGTTTTTTGTTTGTTTGGGTTTTTTTAGAACTATTATTAAGATTTTATTCATTGTTTTCAGAGAGAAGGGCAGAGAAGGAGGAAGAAAGGGAGATAAGCAGCAATGTATGGTTGCTTTTTACCTGCCTCTGCAAGTAGTTTATTGAGCAATTATATGTGTGTGCCTTGCGTTGTGCTAGATGTGGAATATATTACAAGAAAGAGCAAAGTCTGACAGCCTCAGCCCCCCTAGAGTCTAGTTGGGGAACTAGAAGTGATGCAGGTCATCACTGATGGACTAATTATCACAAGCAGGGATCAGGCTGAGGGAGGGTGTCTCTGAGGAAGTGACTCTTGAGCTGAGAGCTGAATAATAAAGTTAACCTAGCTAGGGAAAGAGGGATGGCAGGGAGAGTTCAGTACTCCAAAAAGAAGGAACATTATGCATAGGCCAAGAGATGAGGGGAAAGAATGGCACATTCTGGAAACTGCTACAACCTAGAGTACTGAGGATTAGGGCAGAACAGGTTAAGAAGAAGCCAAATAGAGGTAGGGCCCAGAGCCCTTGGTATGTGAGTGTCTGGAGAAGGGTATTTGGTCTTTAGCCTCAGACAAATGAGAAGCGGCTGAACTGTTTGGGCTCTCGGGTCACATGATCACATTTGTGTCATACAAAGATCCCTCCGGATGCTGTGCTGGCTGGAGGGAAATAGAGATGGTAAGGGACCACCAGTTAAGAGGTTCTTTAGGTCATCCAGGCCAAGATGATGATGGTCCCCTCTGGTTCTCCAGGAGCTTATGAGTTCCCAATGAGTGCTCCATAGGAAACCTTGTCCTTAGGAGAGGCGGCTCCAAAAGGAGGGCCAGCCAGAGTGAATCACCAAGGTGACAGACCAGGAGAAACCCAAAGCTAAAACCCTCCTTGGCACATGTACCTCTCATTACCTTGAAGCCAGAGTACCATGCCTATCTCTTGTCCTTATGCAGTGTTTTGGCAAACCGCATGTTTCTGCAGAGGGCTATGACCCCAGCGCCCTGGAAGCCGTCCAGCTGGAGGATGGCTCCACTGCCTACATTCACCACCCCGTGGCTGTGCCTTCGGACAGCACCATTCTGGCCGTGCAGACGGAGGTGGGCTTGGAGGACCTGGCTGCAGAGGATGACGAGGGCTTTAGCACAGACACGGTGGTGGCCCTGGAGCAGTATGCCAGCAAAGTGAGCTCACAGAGTCTGACACTACCTCTCAGCTGTCTTGGTCCCGCCAAAACTGCCACCTCTTTAGAGGGCAAGTCTGTCCTATGTTTGAGCATGGCTTGGTCTATTCTTTTTGCCCCTGTACCTTAGCTCTCCAACTCACCTCTCACATCTTCATCCAGAGTGTGCATCCCAGCCTGACAAGGGCTGCCAACAGCTGTTTACACTCACTCTTGTTTAGGCTGCTTCTGCAGAGGGAAGGCAGCTGTGAGGAACGGTGACACCCATACAAAGGGAGTTTGGGGATTCAGGCCTGGCTTCAATTTGGCTGTTGTAATAACCCTCTGTGCTATCTGAAAAGCCCTGGCCGGTAACTTTTATTAGTTTTCCAGTCAACTGAGGTCAGATGTTCTTGAATTTATTTCTTCTCTGTGACTCATTTAGTAATTTACGGAAATAACCTTAGTAGGCCATGATGAGGACAAATGCAACAGAACAGCTGGGCTTCTTGGAACATAAAGTCTACACAGTAGCTCAGCCGCAAAGGAAAAGGGTCCCAGCTCTTCAAATGTCAGTCAGTCCAAGCTGTCTTTGCTAGAGCCATGGTCCTGCCCATAGGGGAAGTGGGCACAGAGATCTGTGAGCTTTCCAAACCAGGGTGCTCCCTCCCTGGGGATGAACTACAGAGCCTCAGGGTAGATGTGGAGGAGCTTCCTGGAGCACTAGTTCTACCCAAACGTGGGGTTGTTTTTATAATAAAACTATTGTGACTGTTTCATAGAGGAGAAGGAGAAATCCTTGTCTTTTCAAAGTTAAGCACAAAGTTTTACAGCAGGCCACTTTAGGCTATGCCCACCCCCACCCCCACCCCTTGTTTCCTGATGTGTATTTTAGAAGCCACATTTGAGATTTGATTCTGCTGGGATGACAACTAGGCTTCAAATCATGAACCCTGAGATCTGTGCTGGCTCTGCCTCTACCCAGTTCTACCTTGGGTAGTTACTCCACTCCTGGGCCTCAACTCATTCCTCTCGAATACAATGAGATGGGATCGGATGATCTCAAAGCTAGGTCACTTCTATCCTGGAAGTTCCTCCATTCCCTCATTCATCCCCCCAAAGCTAGTGAGACACAGGAATGAATTTGAATGCCTAATGGGTTAGCTTGCTGAGGCCTTGCCACCTGTGATTCTCCCCTCATCAACCACCATCTTCTTAAGTGTCCATGAAACTTGTCAGCTACTTGACCTCCTGACCTGGAACTGGCTAGACTTTGCCATAAATTTGGCCCCACCCCTTGATCCCCTGTCCACCATAACTCCTAGAGTTCTATTTCAGGAACTGGGAAAGCCAAAGTGTCCCAGAAATGAAGACTAGGGACAATCTCAGCAGGACCCTCCCCAGGGAAGCAAAAGAATAACAAGGTCTCCCTGAAGCCATAGGCTGGTGTGAATGGGTGGCTCTGGCAGTATTTTTAGGAGAGATGAAAGGGAAGGACTTGTCAGTTAGCTGGGCACCATGGTGAGAACTGCTGCTGGTGAGGACTGGTAGGCCTTTGCCCTGGGTACTTCTATGGTTTGCTGGTTGTGGCCCCTCACTGTGGTGAACGTAGGTGAGCTTATGCCCACAGCAAGACCCCGTATTAATGCCCCTTCAGAGCACAGGCTTCCCACTGGGAGGATGGGGGCTCCTCCTATCATAGGTGGGAAATATCCAGAGTTGTAGTCTTCTAGGTGTGTGTGGTCAGAAGGGGATGTTACTGACTCCCAGCCTAGCTCTGGTGTGGCCATTCAGACCACCCCTCCTCACCTTACCTGGCTGTCCAGGACACCCTTTCTTCCATAGGTGTCACAGTCCCCTGAATGCAGTCCTCCCTCTATCTATTAAAGATGGGTGGTGACTCCATATGCCAGCCCATTTCTTCTGCAGTGTTCCCCAGTGTCTGTTCCCTTTCTGTCTTTTTTCCCCTGGCAGTTTAATCCTGTTTATTATGTCTTTCATTTTTTAAAAGATTTTATTTATTTTTTAGAGAGAGGGGAAGGGAGGGAGAAAGAGAGGGAAAGAAGCATCAGTGTATGATTACCTTTCACACTTCCCTGACTGGAGACCTGGCCTCCAACTCAGGCAGGTGCCCTGACTGGGAATTGAACCAGCAACCCTTTAGTAGCACTCAATCCACTGAACCACACCAGTCAGGTTGTGTTTATTAGGTCTTAAGCTGCACAGATGGGCCCTATGTCCTACCTCTCCCCTCCCTTCATTGAGAAGAATGCATATAGGGACTCCAAGATTTTTCTTCAGGTTCTGCATGACGGCCAGGCTTCCCATAACGGCAAAGGGCAGCAGGTTGGGGACAGAGCATTCCGCTGTGGCTACAAAGGCTGTGGGCGTCTGTACACCACTGCTCATCACTTAAAGGTAAGGTTACCACAGACAACTTTTGACCTTTCCATCTTCCCCACCAGCCTGGCTGCATTGACTAGGTAGGGTTCCCTGTCCTCAAGTTCCTCATTTCCTACTGGAGGAAGAAATATACGTACATATCGGGGGCTAGACACACATGCAGGGGCAGGAAGAAACAGAACCAGGGAAGGCTCCCTGGAGGAGGAGGCCTCTCAGCTGAAGAGGCAAACTGAGGAGATGACCAGTACTGATACAGTAGTCCTGAGAAAGAATTGGAGAACCCCTTCATATCCTTTTTCCTCTAAATTGCTCATCCTCACAGGTACATGAAAGAGCGCATACAGGTGACCGTCCGTACAGATGTGACTTTCCCAGCTGTGGAAAGGCCTTTGCCACAGGTAATCTGCCTGGATGGAGACTGAAAGTGGACTGCTTCTAGTTGAGGGCAGAGGCCTCTGTATTAGCTTTGGGAACTCCCTCAAGGCAACCCAACATTAGGCTGCCTTCTTGGAGAAACTGCTATCACAGCACTCTGAGCTGCAGGGTTCTCTTATCTGGATGAAGCCCTGTTATAAAAGCAAGTGACAGCATGGTCCAGACCAGCAGAAGGAGCCTGAGGGGTTGGTTGGTAGAGGACCCTACCTTTTGTGTCAGCTCTAACTCTTACCAACTGTGGAGTATTGGGTCAGCCATTGCATCTTAGGCTTTACTTTTCCCAGGAATTAAGGACCTTTAGCCATGGTTCCCTAGGTTACTTCTCTCTCATTTTCTGGAGTGGTTCCAGCTGCCCCTGGAAAGGGAAATAGGGAAGAGTGGGCTTCTCCGGCCTTTCTAATCTGCCCAAGCAGGGGTGGTATAGAAGCAGACACAGGCTTCTTGTGCCAAAGGAGATCTGGAGCCTCACAGAACATACCTTAAGATGGGGAGCTTCTGAACTGAGAAGAGGAGATGGTGGAGGATGAGACCCCACTGAGTTGTTGTTGTTCTTATCCCTATCTCCCACACGGCTGACAGGATATGGGCTGAAGAGTCACGTACGCACCCACACTGGTGAGAAGCCATACAAGTGCCCAGAGGAACTCTGCAGCAAGGCCTTCAAGACCTCAGGAGACCTGCAGAAACATGTCCGGACCCATACCGGTAGGCTGGGCCTTGCCCTTCCTGACCTGCTCAGTCTTCAATCTGGAGCCTGGTGCTGTCCCTGCTTCTTGCTCAGCATGACCCCCCTTCCTGAACCACACCCAGTCCTTTCACCCCATCTCCACAGGTGAACGCCCCTTCCGGTGCCCATTCGAAGGCTGTGGCCGCTCCTTCACCACGTCTAATATCCGCAAGGTACATGTGCGCACCCACACGGGCGAGCGGCCCTACACCTGCCCTGAGCCCCACTGTGGCCGTGGCTTCACCAGCGCCACCAACTACAAGAATCACGTGCGCATCCACACAGGTGGGCCAGTTGGCATGTGAGAACCAGCCCTTCTGAGGTCCTAACCCTCTCTACTATAGGCTTCTGACCTGAGACACATTCTTGACACCCAGCCCCAAGCCCTTTTCTGGTAGCTAGTCCAGGCTGGTCCATGGAGGGGTGAGGGGACTCTGTGGTTCCAGCCATATCCTTGGAACCACTGCTTCACTTGCAATGTGCAGTCTAAAAGGTACTGCCCACCCTCTCAGCCCCCTGCCAGCTCTCTCCTCTTACTCTGAATTTTCCCTCTTCAGCTGAGCATCCAATAAAAGGCCAGGGTCAGGCACGATGGGGAAAAAAGCAGAGCGAAATGTCAGCTCCAATTCCTCGCCTCATTCCATGTCCATGTGACTCCATATGACATCCTCTCCAGTGTTAAATTCTTCATCCAGCCTCTGTCCCCTCACTGTGCCATCACACCTGACACAACAGTCATACCTCTTCATTTCCTCCCTCTCCTGATTGTGGTCTACAGTCTTACAAGCCCCCAGTGCTCCCCTCCAGCCTCTCCATTAGCTCCAGCTTTGCCCTATGCCCTCAATTTCTCTCCACCTGTCTCTGGGCTCAGTGGTCCCATAATCATGTCCCTCTGTGTTCTACTGGCCATCTTCCCCAGGTCTTAGTCCCTCTTCCTCCCTCTGGCTGTCCCTTCACCAACCCTGCCCCCCACCCCTGTCCCATTAGTTTCCCCCTTTGCCAGCCCCAGTTCCCACCACCTCCTCACAGCCCAGTGTCCCCAGGGGAGAAGCCATACGTTTGCACAGTACCAGGCTGTGGGAAGCGCTTCACCGAGTACTCAAGCCTGTATAAGCACCATGTGGTGCACACACACTGCAAGCCCTACACCTGCAGCACCTGCGGCAAGACCTACCGGCAGACCTCCACCCTGGCCATGCATAAGCGCAGCGCCCATGGCGAGCTGGAGGCCACAGAGGAGAGCGAGCAGGCCCTTTATGAGCAACAGCAGCTCGAGGGTGAGGGGCATGGGCAGGAGGTGAGAGTGGGGACTAGCCAGGCCTCTCCTTGGCTATCTGGTGGCAGATTTCAGCCTGGGCTCTCCTCTCCCAGCCGCCTCTGCAGCCGAGGAGAGCCCACCACCCAAACGACCTCGAATTGCTTACCTTTCGGAGGTGAAAGAAGAGGGTGAAGATATCCCAGCCCAAGTGGCCATGGTGACTGAGGAGGACGGGGCCCCCCAGGTGGCTTTGATCACTCAGGATGGTGCCCAGCAGGTACAGGCCCTAGGGGTAGGGATGGGGTGGGCCACTCTAGCTGGTACCCTCTCCCATTCTCTCTGGGGAGCCCCCAAGTTCTGACAATTCCACTTCTACCCAATTTCTCTTTTTAGCCTTATGGGTGTCAGTGAGCTGAGACTGAGGGTACCAATTTTGTAACATAGCCTGTCCTCCTCCTCATGCTTCCAATGAATCTCTGGGACTTCTAGAGCAGTTAGTAGTTTCCATCTTTACTTGGAAGCTGGCAGGTCCTGAACATTTGAATGAGACACTTAGATATCCTTCTCAAGAGAGGCATACTGATGTAGAGATCAGAGCATGGTATGGGGTCTGGACGTCTGGGGTTTCTAGCTAGTAGTATAACCTGACCCTTGTCATCACCCTTACTATCAAGTGCACCCTGCCTTTTGGAATTGGCATGAGGATGAAATTAGGAGACCCTGAATTGCATGAAACAGGGAGCCCTACCAACATAGTGGTGTAAATAGAAGGGATCAGAATTCTTTTAGTGTAGCCTCTTTAGGACACAGAGGCTCATTTACTTGCTTGTCCCTGACTCCCACCACCTGTGATCCCTTGTCTGAGAGAGCAGGACGCATCCTCCCAGGGGCTTTTAAGCAACCCTTTACCGCTCTCCCAGCTCATCTTCTTCCATCTTGTTGGCAGGTCAGCCTGTCTCCGGTAGACCTGCAGGCCTTGGGAAGTGCCATCAGTATGGTGACCCATCATGGCAGCACCACCCTCACCATTCCCAGTCATGACGATGACCTTGCCACATCTGGCACACATACAGTCACCATGGTCAGCGCCGATGGCACCCAGACGCAGCCCGTATGACCAGGCGGTTTGCTTAGGGTTTCTTATCCTCTTGTTCTTCCTTCCCATTGGGCAGATGTGAAAGTACAGACTAAACCAGTCAAACTTTCTTACAAGGATCAAGATTTCCCCAAGAAAAAGGGCATTGCCCTCAGTTCCTCTGGACCATCAGCCACTTTCTTGTTGAAAAGCATTTCACTGCGGTGGGGGGTGCAGGGGTGGTCAGGAGACAGTTTGGAAATCTCAATCTACCCCTTATTTGTTCTGCTACCACAGCAAGTCACTTCATGGATTTCAGTCCATTTTCAAATGAGGGAATTAAAGCTCTGTCCTGTGGTTCAAAATCCCTAAATTAAATTGGCTGTAAGGTAGAGAAAAACACTTCACTTATCTCTGAACCCTAAACTAACTAATCTGATCCATAATGGTTTTATCCATTCTCTTCTGTTTCCAACCATCTTGCTTGGAGAGATTTTGTTTGGATTGGGGGAGGAAGAGTAATGTAGGTAAATTGGAAAACCTCATTTACTTGTATTTCAGGTCACAATCATTACCTCTGGGGCTGTGGTGGCCAATGACTCAAGTGTAGCATCCCTTCATCACCAACAGGTGGCGCTGTTGGCTACAGCCAATGGAACGCACATTGCTGTACAGGTGGGTAGAGGTTTGGGAGGATACCAGGCCACCAGAGAAAGGACCCAAGCAGGGAGGGGGATTAAATGGAGATTGCGAAGAGAAGGGCATTTAGCTCAAAAAGAGCTCACTTAAGAAAACTAATCCCTTTCTTCCTAAATCCACATACCTGTCTTAAGGTTCTTTGTTGACTAGGACAGAGTGATGAAGCTCCTTCCAGTCTTCAGAATAATTTCAGTGTCAGTCTGCCTGATGGTCTAAGCCCTTCCTCTCTCTCTCTTTTTTTTTTTTTTTTTTTTTTAAGATTTTATTTATTATTTTCAGATAGAGGGGAAGGTGGGGAGGCAGAGAGGGAGAGAAGCATCAATGTATGGTTGCCTTTCACCTGCCTCCAGCTACGATCTTGGCTGGAGACCTGGCTTGCAACCTTGTTATGTGCCCTGGCTGGGAATCGAACCAGCAACCTGTAGTTCTCAAGCCGGCGCCTTATCCACTGAGCCACCAGCCAGGGCCCCCCTTCCTCTCTTCATACCTTTATTTCTTCATCAGGATAATAAGGAGGCTGAAGTAGATGATTACTGAGGTCCTCTCCAACCAGTCATTCCCTTCTGTGAGCAAGCCTGTCTCTCTGAGCTTGGACCTTTCTATGGCTCCCTGGCTATACCTAGCCTAATAGGACTCTCCATCAGTGAACATCCTGTTTATTGGGGCCCTACTAAGTGCTCAGTGTATGGCATTGGGTAAATGGTGGGGATTCAAAATAGTAAGAACCTAGGAGAGGGGTCTCACTCTCTTTCTTTTTCCACAGCTGGAGGAACAACAAACCTTAGAAGAGGCCATCAGTGTTGCCACTGCTGCCATGCAACAAGGGGCTGTGACCTTGGAGACCACGGAGTCAGAGAGTGGCTGTTGAGCCCTAGAGGGCTGGGTCCCATCCATGTTGGGAGAGGTGCCATGCCACACAGCCATCCTTGCCTTCAAGGGCCCAGGCTGTGGCTGACACGTGGAAAGTAGCCACATAGATCTCCAGGGTGAGAAGGGAGCAGGAAAATGGCCTAACTGAAGGGGATTGGGGCCCTGCCCAAAAGGAGGGCTGGACGGTTGGGATCAGGGGAGTGTGTCATCTTCAGGAGCTAAGAAGGGCAAGTTTGATCACCAGGCTACAATGGGGTGTCCTCCCTTCAAAATAAGCTGGGCACCCACTTTCCTCCCTCTGGAGAACACCCTTCCAGCCCTCAGTCCACTCCCCTTCTCAGGTGGCATTTGGGGCTGCTGTGGGGATTTGGTCATCCACTCCACTGGTCACTGTCCATCAAGGGAGAGGGCAGATAGGTCTTTAGCTCACTAGGGACAGAACAGTCCCAGCCCTGCCCCTCCCTGCAATAATGACCTCCCCAGAGGCCAGCTGAGTTGCCCGACCACTTGGCAGCAGGGGACTTCCTGCCACTGCAGTCAGAATTGCTCAGGGGCTTGTGGCTGGAGAAAAGATGCCCAGCCCTCCCACCCCACTCTCAGCTACCCCTCAGCCTCTCTGTGGTAGAGAGGCAAGGAACAGCCTTGTACATACTGGGGATTGGGGTTAATTTTTTTAAATTGTATTTTGTAATTTTTTTTTTCCTGCTCTGAGCAGTGGTGGCAAACGGGTGGATGAGTATTTAATAAAAGTTTCAAGTTTCCACCCTGGGTCCCTCCCTTTCTCCTTTCGGCTTTTGGCCCTGGTGGCAGGACTGGTCAAATCAGACTCCTAGCTCTGTATCCCTGGCACAAACTACTGAGCCTTGGTGCTGGAGTGGTGGGACTATCCCACCAAGGGCACAGGTGGAAGGAAGCCCAGGTGTGAGATGAGACCTGAGGAGCTACCAGTGGCTTCCTGCCCACAGCTGATCAGGTGGGTTTCAAGGTGGCTAAGTGGGACCAGTGGGACCACTACTTCTAGACTCTGGTTGGATCTCAGGATAGTTAGGCTGGAAGAATTCTGGTTTTTTCTACCTTACCTTGTGTTACATAGAGCTCCTCCAGACCCAGTCAGCTACTCCAAGTGGGAAAAAACCCCTGTTGGAATGGAGCAGGAGGTATCTTTGTCTAGATTATTGGAGGTCTGTGGTGCTGAAGTCCTGCCTCTAGGGGTCTGGGGCCATAGGGTTTGATCCCTCCTGCCTAGAAACACTGCAGGGGTTGGAGGCACCCCAAGCCCCCTTCCTGCCACCCAGGAATGGAACCCTCTTCCTCCGGCCAAGCGTCCTCCTGGGATGCCTAGCAACCTACCTGCTCCTTGGAGGGGGCTGGAGCATGTCCCAGGGAGAGGTTGTTTCAGTTGCCTAAGCAGATATCTTCAACATCCATGCTCCCCTATTCCTGGTGGGGGTGTGTCCCAGCCCTGAGGGACATCAGATCTGAAAAATGGAAGCGCTTCTGTGAAGGGCCCTGAAGCCCAAACTCCCCGCTACCCCACCACAAGACTCATCCCTTTTGAGTCAGAAGCAGTCTCTGGGTCTTCAGGTCCTATGGGCCTCAGAGTGGGCAATGTTCTGATATGATAGAGCCAAAGCCAAGAGGAGGGGGAGGCAGCAAATCATATGCCAAGTCCGCCTGACCTGGAGAGGTGCCCTGGCCCAGCTCCTCCTCCA
This sequence comes from Noctilio leporinus, assembly GCA_004026585.1. Classification (NCBI taxonomy): domain Eukaryota; kingdom Metazoa; phylum Chordata; class Mammalia; order Chiroptera; family Noctilionidae; genus Noctilio; species Noctilio leporinus. Next base: position 13,296 of record PVIW01004516.1, read on the forward strand.
GCTTTGTGTTGTTGCCTTTGTTTTCTGCTGGGAAGGAGCCCCACCACCACCACCACCAGTCATGTTAGATGGCATTAAAAGAAATGCTTTGTCCAGTGCCTACTCTCTGCTTTATATCCATTTTCGTACCTTCATATAACTGTGAGGTGGCTATTTTTCCTGCTTTACCAATGAAGAAACTGCTCAAGGAGGTCAAGTAACACATTTAAGACCAAATAAGTGCAGAACTGGGACAGGACACATCCCCTCACCTACCCCCGGCCCACCGAACCTATTCTGACTGCAAAGTCAGGACCGGCTGGCTTGTTCCCTCAGCATGCTCGCTGCACCCAGCAGCCCAGGCCAGGCGGAGCACAGCTGGAGCTCCCGCTCTCTGGAACTTGGTCCCTCAGCTGCCTTGCCAGGAGCAGGGCGCTGAGCACACTGCGAGAGCAACAGGCAGCCTGCGAGCAGGCAGGTGGAGCTCTTGCTCCATGCCAGGGCTCATCTGTGGTCTGTGCAGCCGTTTGCATTTCCTGAAACCGGATCTTGGTATCGGAGCCACCCCCGCCGGGCGGGTGCCTCAGCCATGGCCCTGCGCAAGGAGCTGCTTAAGTCCATCTGGTATGCTTTCACCGCGCTGGATGTGGAGAAGAGCGGCAAGGTCTCCAAGTCCCAGCTCAAGGTGAGGCGCACCCGGGACCCAGGGGAGGCTGGAAGACACACCTCATCGGTTTCTACCGCCTGAGCCAGGCACAAACACTGCTACTCTCCAGGCACCCAGCCATCTCAAGGCCCCAGCCTGGAGTAGGGGCCAGTACTGGGTAACTAGAGGCCTGGTGGAGGCTGCTCCCTATTGTCTAGAGATCTGGGCGTACATGCAGAGCCATTGCCCCTCAACTGTCGGGAGGGTGGAGGTAGCATCATGGGGTTCTGAGGGCCATGGGCCAGGCAATATCTCAGACTCCATGTGATGAGCACACATCTCAGTCAAGCTTGGGCACGTACTCTATCTAGTCTTTCCTGCCTCTTCCTCCTGGCTTCAAAAAGAGACAGTTAGCTAGTGTTTGTCAGTCACTTCCTCCCAGAGCTGAAGGCTTTGAGAGCCTTTCTTAGTCCAAATCAGTCCTCTCCGTCACCTTTGGTGGAAAAGCCCCTCTGAAGCCTGCCTCCCAGGTGGGATAGAGCTAGGAAGGAGCAAGGACTAAAAACCCTATTACACTACTGCCTGGCTTCTCCTTCCCCTCCCCCCACATACCAAGTTAGGAGATTGTTACCTTAGGCCTTGAGACCTTAGGTTGAGAGGAGGTGGAATCTTAGCCCCAAAAAAGAGCCCCATCAGTGATTGCCCTAAAGTTCATTGGCCCTAGACAATTCCTGGCAGGCCAAAAGTTTTTTCCCTTCCTTCCTCCTGTTCTGGGTTAGTGCTGTCTTCTTTACCCTGGTTAATATGGAAGAAGCAAGATTTTCAACCCGTGTGCTGCAAGAGGCACACTGGTGCACTGCAAGAATTTTTAAACCATGCAATATCTGACTATTTAGTCAGGGGCACTGACCTCATTCCCTTAGTTTATGAAGTAAAAAAAAAAAGACAATAGCCAATACTATAATAGCCATTCAGTGTGATAAATCAAAATTATACTATATTTTTATTGTGCCACAGAACTTTAGTAATTAGTTGATGTGCTCCATAAGATGAAAAAAGTTGAAAATCGCTGCCCTAACGTATTGGAGGTAGGGAACAGTGGAGGCAGAAGTAGGCAGCTGTCTGGGATCTGCCTTAGGGGTTCACTCATTTACTTCACAAATGTTTATTGACCACCAAACTATGTACCTGGCTGAAACTAAGGCTTTAGATTCCTGGTGTTTCCCTGGACACTCCCAAAATAGGGGTGCAGTCTCAAGGAAACCGCCATTCTTAATGACCAGGGTAGGAAGTACCTGGAAACCTTAGAGAGATGAATAGAACTGGATAGGTGTTACTCCCACACCATTCCAATGCCCTACCTTGCTTAACTTGGACGCAATGTAATTGGATGCCCCAAACTGGCCCTATCCCATAATCTATTCCTTAGCTAGACTTGGGAGCTTCCAACAAATGATTCTTGACTCCCAGGAAGGAAAGTCCACTACTGCCTTTGATCATCTGGGAGAATGTCCATACAGTCAGGTTCTTCCTTATATTCTGCTTAAATTCTTTTATTATAGATCATGTCACCTAGTGGAGTCTTCAGTTTAGACAGCAGATCATCCAAAATCCATCTCTGCTTGTGCCTCTTGCCTTGGCCTCTAACTGGGTCAGTGCCTGTTCTGCACCCCGACAAGTTGAGTATTTGCAGAGAAAAGTGCATGGAGAGCTTGCATACATATGAACTGTTTGCTGTTTGTAACATTGCAGCTCAAATTGAACCCACTGCCAGTAGCCTCTTTGGTCACATGAAATCAATGGTCTGTCCCTCCTTCACTCAACAGAACACTGGTTTACTCTGAGAATCTGAGCTAACTGTGAGAGACTCAGGCGGGTGGTAAGTGGGGCAGAAATGTAGGGTCCTTGTTATCGGAGGTACACACTGGAATGGGAGGAAGTAGTGATAGTGTTGGGGGTGGGGATGCCGGAAAGGCAAAGAAGTAATAGAGAAGTGGTCAAAAGGCAGAGGAAGAAGCAGATGAGAGATATATACCAGCAGGGCCCACCCTCTCCTCACTAAAACTGTCCCTGTTCTTGGAGTCCTGTTTGGGACCAAGCCGAACTGCACCAGCCAGAGTAAGCTATATCTGTGAGAGTCACCACTTCTGCCCTGATGTGTTGGTAGAAGGGCTGCCACACTCTGTCCTGGGCAAAGCCATAATGAGGCCAAAGGCAGAAGAAAGAACAGCAAGTCCTCTGAGAAGTAGTCCAAGAAGTCAGGAGTGTTTTCTGTGGAAAAGAGAAGTCTCAGAGGAGAGAACAGAGGAGAGGGGAGAAGAGAGATTGGATGTTCATTCTTTCCGCAGTCATTACTTGCTTTTATCGGTTCTCAAGCCCCCTGTATTTGCATCTACTCCTCAAGTCTAGAAATGACAGAACCATGGGCAATGGCACCAGCCCCAATCCCTGCACTTTAGCTTTTAGGGAACTCCAGACCCCTAGAAGATAATCACTCTCTTGCATGCCTCCAGAGGAAACAGCGAATAAAGGAAGCCTCTTTAAGGTCATTGGTCGCCAACCCAGAGGTTGGGGGCTACCAGGGTATGTTGGGGAGCCTGTGGGAGTTCTCTCTGAGGGAGGCTGAACGGCTGCTTGTGAAAGCTGCAGACACCTGGAACGCCACCCTTGGAAACTCTGAGTCAGTAGATCTGGGTGGGCCCCAGCATATTTCAGTTTCACCAGCTCCCCAGGTGATTCTGATGCTTAGCTAGAGCCAATGTAGCATAGAGATCAAGAGCAGGACGTTAGCATCTTTCCTTCAACAAGACATTTCAGCTCTCTGAGCCTAATGTCCTCATCTGTAAAATGAGGATAATGAGAGTCCCTACCTCTGGGGCTAAGGATTGACCTGCTCATGCTGGCCTCCATCCCAGCCACTTCCTTTACAACCTGACCTCTTCTGGTCACACCTACTCCCCACCCCAGCCCCCACCACACCCAGGCACCGGAAGCCTGGCAGTCTGAGACCTGGTAAGCTCTCTGGGGAGAGGCCCTGAACCCAAAGTATCTGGAGCCTTTAATTCCTCTTTGTCCCGATAGATTGGTCATAGGGAACAGATCCTCTGCCCTGAACCCCTCAGAGTCCACTGGCAAAAAGTATAGGTGAAATCCTTGGTTGGTGCATTGTCCCATAACAGTAGGGTAGTGGGTTCAATTCGCAGACAGAGAACATTGCCAAGTTTTGGGTTGTATCCCCAGTCCAGACACAAACACATGGGAGAACTAATCGATGTTTTTTCCTTCCTCTCTCTTCCCTACTCTCTAAAGCAATAAAAAAATCTCCTTGGATAAGGATTTTTTTAAAAAGTGAGAAAGCTAGATCTTAGAGGACATTGTGGGCAAATAAACCAAGGAGAAAAATAGCTCAAATAATATGTGTGCTGCTGTGGTGGCAGGTTTTATCCTGGGGTAGGAGGGGATTTGTATCTTACTTCATTAAACCCCCCTTTTCAGAGAGATGAAAATACACCCAGTGAAGTTAACTTAGAGAGATTCAGTCCATGTCTATCTGCCATTTGAATTTTTCCTACTTCTCCTCAGGAAGCATTTAAGTCCATTCAACAGATTTATTGTATCCATTATGTGCCAGACTTAGCAATACAGCAGTGAATAGACAGACAGAAGTAAATCCTAATCCTTGTGGTGCTAACATTGCAGTCCAAGAACATATGATAAAATAAGTATCATGGGATGAAAGAAGACAGGGAACATAGAGTAAAACAAAGCAGAAATGGAGATAGTTGTGTGGGGCTTAGAGAGGATGGGGTTAGAGATTCAAACAAGGTGATCAGAGAAGCTCTCTCTGAGAAGTCAACATCTAAGGAAAGTATAGAAGGAGAAAAGGATGTAAGCCATGCCAGGACCTGGGAGAAGAAAGTTCCAGGCTGAGGGAAGGGCAGATGCAAAGGCCCTGAGGCAAGAGTGTGACTGGCTCATCTGTCAAGGGAGCCAGAGTGTCTGGAGAGAAGTGAGCAAGAGGGATAAGGTCAGAGAAGGTAATCACATGGCGCCTGAATGAGAATTTACTCAGAACAATGGGAACCAAATGGAGCATTTATATTAGACTTGAAGATCAGTCCAAAACATTCAGTATTTGGGGACAGTGTATTGAGCTTGGCATCAGGGCTGAGATTAGAGTCCTTGCTACCCTCAAGGAATGTAGAACACCCAGCAATGCTCACATAAGCAGGGAATAGCAAAAGAATGTTATGACAGAGCAACTGAATTACAGAGTATATTAATAATAGTGGTCAATGGCACCTTTGTTTTTTACCTGTAGTTAAAATTTTTGTTCATAAAAAAATATATGCTCCTGGTTTTTAAAAAGTCAATGTTCAGAAGAATATCATTTTTAAAGTGAAATTTATTATAAAAGTGAAACATGTTACTATTTAATAAAATTCAAAGATAAATGTAATGTTCAAGATAGAAGTTCCTTCCCACTCTGGGAGGGATGGTAAGGTGATAGCAGTTAACAGCTTGTGAGTCTTCTAGATTTTTTTCTACATGCAAATAAACACATTAGGTTGAACAATATGAAATTGCTGACATTTGGCTATTCTGACCTACTAAAATAGCAGTTTAATATGGTTCAGCCTAATCTTTGCACATATATTCACTTCACATTTTATCCTACAGCTTACTTTTTTCACCTACCAACATATTATACATGACTTTCCATGTGTTTATACAAATATAACAATAAAATAGCTCACAGCTTTTGTTAAGCGATGCACTTCGCCTGTGCGCGCACCTGCGCGCACACACACGCGCACACACACACGCACACACCTGCCAGGTGCTGTACTAAGCTCTTCATTCTAAAAATTCCCATGGAGCAGGCCCCCTTATTATCTTAACAGAAAAATTAAATGACTTGCCCATAAGCACGCACATGGCAGAAGTAAAATCTTCCTAACCACACTTAGGTCAACCACATGCTGAACTCATCCCCTATTGAAGGGGCCTCAGGCTGTCTCAAATTCTTCATATTATAAACAATGCTTCATTGAACAGGCTTGTATAAGTAGCTGTGTTCCCTTGAGCATCTGTAGGTTGAATGATTAGAAATGCTGGGTTCATGCTCATTTTTAAGTTTGATAGATTTTTTTTTAAAGATTTTATTTATTATTTCCAGAAAGAGAGAAAGGGAGAGAGGCAGAGAGGGAGAGAAACAGAGAAACATCAATGTATGGTTGCCTTTCACCTGCCTCCAGCCATGGATCTGGCTGGAGACCTGGCTTGCAACCTGATTATGTGCCCTGACTGGGGAATCGAACCAGCGACCTTTGGGTTCACAGGCTGGCACCTTATCCACTGTGCTACCATCCAGGGCCTTAAGTTTGATAGATTTTGCCTCCCATAAAAACTATCAATCACACCTTACCAGAAGGGCATCCAAGTCTCTCCCTCCACAACCTCCTCAGAACTTGATATTACCAGTCTTTTTTTCATCTATGTCAATTTGTAGGTTAAAAAAAAAAATTACACTTTTGGTAACAGGAAGGGAACCAACATTTGTTCCATGCAGACCTAAGTCTGAAACTCCATTCTCACAGCCCCTCTGCATGGCAGGTATTAATCCTGCTTTAGTCACAACAAAACTGAGGCTCAGAGGATGAAGGCGTTTATCTAAGGCCCCACAACCCGAAAGTGAAGGTCCCTGGTCTTCCATTCCCTGTCACTGGAATGTAGCACTTCTTAATGAGGTGTTTTGAGGCTTGAAGGAACATAAGGACATGGGTAATTTGAAAAGAGGTCAGGAGGCAACAGGTGAAAATATGCAAAACTCTTAGAAAAACCCTTGTCACTTCAGAAGTAGGTATTTCTCTTTTGTTAGTCACCCTGGAGTGTAGGTGGCATTGAGCCAATGGCACCTCTTAGAGTAGGGATTGGTATCCTGCAATCACAGGAGTATTAGGTCTTTTCTGGATACAAATGAGAGAAATCTAATTCAAAATAAAGGAAGACATTTTTTATTGGCTCATGTAATAAAACTCTAAGCAGAGCTTTGACATTGGGCATGGCTGGATTCAGGTTCTCAACCAATGACTCTCTCTATCCCTTGACTCTGCTTTTTTCACTGATGACCTTATTCTTTTTTTTTTTTTTTTTAAGATTTTATTTTATTATTTTTAGAAAGAGGAGAAGAGAGGGAGGCAGAGAGGGAGAGAGACATCAATGTATGGTTGCTTTTCACCTGCCTCCAGCCACAGACCTGACTGGAGACCTGGCTTGCAACCTAGTTATGTTGCCCTGGCTGGGAATCGAACCTGCAACCTTTGGGTTCACAGGCCGGCACCTTATCCACTGTGCTACCAGCCAGGGCTCTGATGACCTTATTCTTAAGAAGCCACTTCCTACATAGGAGCAAAGATATCAGATGCATCTATCTTCCAATAACTTATCAAGTCCATGGAAACAGTTTACCTGTTTTGTACTAGAGGAAGCAAAAATCCTAGGGCTGATTCTCATTGGCCCAGATTTGATCATTGTGCCCTTTCTGAACCAATCATGACTTTCTTTATCCTCACCTGAGGACATGCTTAGTGATTTTAGAGGGAGGGGATGGGAGGGAGAGGGAGAAACATCTATCGGCTGCTTCTCTCATGCACCTGTACCGAGGACTGAACCCGCAACCCAAGCAAGTGCCCTGCCCAGGAACTGAACCCACAACCTTTAGTTTCACAGGCTGATGCTCCAACCAATTGAGCTACACTAGCCAGGGCCTAATGAGTATGGCTTTAATGTGCCCACCCTTGGAGACATGTGAAAGAGAGGTGCAAATGGTCAATATCACAGATAGTGAGAATAGGAGAGAGGCATTTCTCAAAGGAAAATCAAGTCTCTATTACCAAAATAAGGGAGGGGGAGCAGAGTTCATGAGAAAGAAGCTTCAGCCATCCTCTAGAGCAAGGGAAGGCAAAACCAGAGATGGCATATGAGGTAATTTAAAGTGTGGGAAAGAAGAATGGGGTGGGGATCAGGGATAGCTGTCCAGAGGGAAGTTAGGGAAAGAAAAATGTTGATGCTCCACTGAGCTCCACAACATCCCACTTTGCCAAATTGAACTTGAGGCCCAGCGGTTGGAGAGAAGTCTCAATCCTTTCTCCCTGACCTCTTACAAAAGACAATGAAGAAATGAAGACTTGGCCCACGTGCCATCCCTAGATGTTGCCAGCCCCTGCCTCAAAGAAACTAATTCCAAGGTTAACTGGTGGTGGTGAAATCAACCATGGAATACAGCATTTATTGATTGCCTTTGCTGTGCAGAAGAGGACATAGTTGGAGTGGGACATAAAGATGGACAGAGACCTGGTTTCCAGAGTTCACAGTCTTGGGAAAGGGGCTCATGATCAATATTCTAAGAGGGAGGCAGCTTTCAGAGCCAAGCTCATTTAGTTCCAACCCGAGTTCTGCCTCGGGTAACCTCTCCAAGTCTCTATGTCTTTATCTGAGAGACAGGGATACTAATGTCTGTGGATCACAGTTGTGGAGATTAGACATGAGGTACAGAAAACACCTTGTACAGTGGCTAGCACAATAGCAACTAATCATTTATACTGTCTGTGATAGTGCTATAGTAGTAGAATTACCCCAAGGTAATTGTATTTATTTTTTTCTGATTTCCTCATTCAAAGTTCAACCTCTTTGTTCTAATATCATGGGTCTGTTAACCAGCCTGTGCTTCCCCTCCAATACCGTCATGGCCAGCATCCTTTCTAGGCCTTGTCCTCCACATCCCACAGACGTGATCCTTCCCCTGAGGCCTCTCTAGCTGCCTTCTCTCTTTAGAATGGCAGTGAGTGGAACTGCACACAGCCCCACTGCAGCAGACATACCTGGGTGCTAGGCACACTGCCACCCAAACACTGAATCTCTGATGAAAACTGATCAATTCAGGATTCTGCCCTGGGATGACAGACTGTCCCCCTGCAGACATGCCAGCATCATAGAAAGTACTTGGCCTTTGGTATCTACAGAGCTGTATTTGAATCTCCGGCTCTTGCTTACGGTGGCTCCTTGGACAAGTTATGGAATTCCTTGAGACTCAGTGTCCTTGTCTGCAGAAAGAGGACTGATCTCCCTACCTAGTGAACTGGCTAAGGGCATGGCTGCCTGGGTTTAATCCTGGCTCTGCCACATCTCTGACCTTGGGTGAATTGGTTAAGGTCTCAAGGCCTAGGGGTATTTTTCATTTCTAAAATGGGGGTATTAAGCCCTGTCTGGTGGCACAGTGGATAAGGCACTGGCCTGTGAACCCAAAGGTTTCTGGTTCAATTCCCAGCCAGGGCACATAACCAGGTTGCAAGCTAGGTCTCCAGCGAGGTCTGTAGCTGGAGGCAGGTGAAAAGACATACATTGATGTCTCTCTCCCTCTCTCCCTCTCTCCTTCCTCTCTCTCTGGAAATAATAAATAAAATCTTTAAAAATAAAAAAGTAAATAAATAAAATAGGGGTGTTATGAGGATTAAGTGAATTATATGTAAAGTGCTTAGCTTAGTTCTTGGTGCATAGTAAGTGTATAAGTTTTATTTTTTCAATGGATGTATAATTGACACTTAACATACTAGTTTTCAGTGTACATCATAATGATTCGAACATAGGTTTGAACTGTATGGGTCCACTTATATGCAGATATTTTTCAATAAATATACATTCACCCCTCCTCATCCACAGGCTTTACATCTGAAGATTATACCAACCATAGATTAAAAACAGTATTTTCAGCCCTGGCTAGGTGGCTCAGTTGGTTGAAGCATTGTCCTGTACAACAAAGGGCTGCAGGTTTGATCCCCACTCATGGCATGTTGGCATGTGCAGGAGGTAGCCAATCAATGTCTGTCTGTCTGTCTGTCTGTCTGTTTCTCTATCTCTGCCCCCACCCCCAATGGATCTGTCCTCAGGTGAGGATTAAAAACAACAACACTATTTTCAATTCATGGTTGCCAAGTGTATGCATTATTCTCTGCCATTTTATGTAAGGGGCTTTAACATCTGTGGATTTTGGTATCGACAGGGGTCCTGGAACCAATCCCCCAAGGTTACTGAGGGACAACTATAGTTAAGTTTCTCAGGAATCAAAAACTATACCTGGATTTTCAATTTGGCATGGGGAGGGGGGCGGCTAGCACTTCTAACCCCACGTTGTTCAAGGGTCAACTGTATTGCAAAATTATCACCACAGAAGTCTAGTTAAAAGCTGTCACCATACACAGTTACAAAAACAAGGTTTTTTTTTTCTTGTGATGAGAACTTTGAAGATTTATTCCCTGGAAAGAAATGCAGACACTTGATCAGAAGGCCACACATCTGAGGTTTTGTCAAAACCCTGGAAACCCTGGTAGTTATTTTCCTCAACACCAGAGTCCTTCCTAATGGAGAAATTGACTCTTAACAACTTTCAAATATGCAATACACTACTATTAGCTATAATCACTATGCTGTACATTTTATCTCCATGATTTATTTTATAACTGGAAGTTTTTAACTTCAACCCATTTTCCCCTCCTCCACTCCCTACCTCTGGCAACCACTAATTGTTTCTCTGGATCTGTGAGGGTTTTTTGCTTTATTCTGTTTTGGGTTTTTGTTGTTGTTGTTTGTTTTTGTTTTTTAGATTCCACATATAAGCCATATTATACATATTTGTCTATCTGACTTATTTCACTTAGCATAATGCCTCAAGCTTCATCCATGTTGTTGCAAATGACAGGATTATTCTTTTTATGGTTGAATAATATTCCATTATACATATATTTTAGTTATGATTGAATCGAATAATGTATGCAGAGAACTTAGCCAGGATGGGGATGGGGACAAACGCAGAGGTGGGAGCTGTCCTTTGGCCCAGTTTTGGTTGGCGTGCAGGAAAGCTAACTGCCACTCTGTCTCAGGTGCTGTCTCATAACCTGTACACAGTCCTTCACATCCCCCATGACCCTGTGGCTCTGGAGGAGCACTTCCGAGATGATGATGATGGTCCCGTTTCCAGTCAGGGATACATGCCCTACCTCAACAAGTATATCCTGGACAAGGTGAGGCCCAGCATGGGGGAGGCACCTCTAACCTCTCCCCACTTCCCAGCCCTTATAAACTACCACTTCTATCCCCTCTATGCTTCTGGTTTCCCATTTCCATCCTTCACTTCCCAGCCACTTGCCCCCATTAACTCACCTTCAGTTTCCTTCATCTCTATCTAGTCCCCACCCTTCCCTTTAACTTCCCACCCCATCCCTGCCTAGGCCCACCTCCAGCTTCCAGCTGTAACCTATACAGAGCTCTCTGACTTCCCCCTGTGCTATCCCTCCCTGCTCCTTCCAGTTGTCACTGTCATCTCTAGTCCATTCCACCCTGGGCTTCCCTTTCTTTCTCCTCTGGGCTCAGGGGCTACAATTTCTCTGTTGGCAGGGAACTTGGGTGGGTGTAGATGTGTGTGTCTGGGATTGGGGGAGCAGGGTGGTTGGAACCAGCTAGTTACCTGGCAATCAGCGCAGCGATTCCTTAAGTTAGACCCTGGATTTGGCTGGGTGGGGAGCAGAATAGATGTCCCCGAGAATCTAGTTGGAGCCTAGTGTAGAGGTAGAGCGAGGACGGGGCAGCCTTCTTGGCTGACTTGCAGGCCTGGTGGCAGGTGGAGGAGGGGGCTTTTGTTAAGGAGCACTTTGATGAGCTGTGCTGGACCCTGACGGCCAAGAAGAACTACCGGGTGGATAGCAACGGGAACAGCATGCTCTCCAACCAGGACGCCTTCCGCCTCTGGTGCCTCTTCAACTTCCTGTCTGAGGACAAGTACCCTCTGATCATGGTTCCTGATGAGGTGAGGGTGATGGCAGCTCCAGGGACTGAATCACTTGGGGCCAGGCCTCAGCAAAACCATGAAGGAAGCCAAATCGCCTTTGTACTTCCCCAAATCCCCTTTCTTCTTTATCTTCCCATAGTGATACCTATCCACACCCAGCTGTCTCCAGGTGCCTAGAATTGCCCATATCTGAACACCTGTGCCTTCTCCCAGGAGAACCAAAACTATACTTCCTTCAGGGTTTTGCTAGCCCTCACAGTAGGAAAATGATCTACCAATTCTATTTACGCCAGTGTTGTAAATGCCTGATACATTAATGGACATTTAGGAGCAAGAACATTTAAGATTAAATGGTAGGATTTTAGGCATTGTGGCAATTGGGGGCTCTACGACAGGGAAGAAGGAGATCTTTATGGGACATGTCTCCAGTTACTACAGGTGGGCAACTGAGTCGGCCCTGGTGCCAGATTTTCTCTTCCTGTCCTCTACAATATAGGGGAGAGCCAGGGCAGACTCAGCTCAGGAGCCCAGAAAGGTATCCTGGGAGTAGAGGCCTAGAATCTCTCCTCTCCCTCCGCAACTCATCAGTGAAGCCAGGGCAGCTGTCCCCCTTTTCCAGTCAACCTGACCTCTTCCTCTGTTCTCTGCCTCTCTCCCATTCATCCAGTCTTCTCCTGACCATTTAACCCTCTTTGCTGTGAAGATGCCAGGGTGAATTTAGATCTTTAGATTAGGGTATACATGGGTCTTCTGTATTTACAAGAACTGGCAAGTCTAACTGCACTCAGACATGCTTCTGTTTGTGGGAAGAATGAGAGGAGCCACCTGAGTCCTGAACTGGCTCACCCCACCTCACTCCTAGCTGAGACTCAGCAGCCCCCAGAATGGAAGTCCTGGAGAGGATTTCTCAAGAAGCTGCTAGGGCAGAAGAGGGACACAGGCACCTGGGTTGGCACCCTTGCTAGACCCCTGCCAGTCAGAACAAGGTGGCCCCTCAGAAGGCTGCTTGCTGCTGTGATCAACATGCAGTGTGAACAAACTGCAGCAGGATGTACCCCAACCACCACTTCCTGTTCCTCTGTACCAGGTTTCCTGTCCCTGCCCTGCTTATCCCCACCCCCAATCCCCTGTCCTCCCACAAGAGAGGATCCCCAGGGTTGGGGCTTGGAATGAGACTCAACTGGGATTCAGGGTATCTGAGTCAAGTTCTGGCTGCCAATGACTTGCTATGTGATTTGGAACAAGTCAGTTTCCCCTTTCTGCCTCTGTTTTGTCACCTCCTAAATGAGGGTTTTGGATGAGAGGGCTCTTTCACCTCATCAGATATACTTTTGTGATCTGCTGCCTCTGCCTGGCCCCCAGCCTAAGCTTCCACCTTCACCTGCCCTTAATTTAAGTCAGGAAGGCGTGGGACTAAAGCATGGGGAAATAGTGCCTAAATTGGAGTTGGGGCTCCAGGATTCCCTCCCAAATCTCTGCTGAGGCATCCACCAGTTTATTCCTCTGCCCACAGTCCCACTCCCCTGTTCCTGGTCACCTCTGCCTGGGCTCCAGTGCCAAACAGGAGTGCCCCCTAGAGTTAGTGTCGGCAACACTAGGCCTTCCATCTCCCCTTTCAGGTGGAGTACCTGCTGAAGAAGGTGCTCAGCAGCATGAGGTTGGAGGTGGGCCTAGCGGAGCTGGAGGAGTTGTTGGCACAGGAGGCCCAGGCAGCCCAGACCACTGGAGGGCTCAGCGTCTGGCAATTCCTGGAGCTCTTCAACTCTGGCCGCTGTCTGCGAGGCGTGGGGCGAGACACCCTCAGCATGGCCATCCACGAGGTCTACCAGGAGCTCATCCAAGATGTCCTGAAGCAGGTCAGACCAAGCTGGGACATAGGGGAGGACCCCAGGGAGGAGTGAAGGAGGGCTGTGAAGCCTCTGACTTTGCTCTGGCTGGCAGGGCTACCTGTGGAAGAGAGGGCACCTGAGGAGGAACTGGGCAGAACGCTGGTTCCAGCTGCAGCCCAGCTGCCTCTGCTATTTTGGGAGTGAAGAGTGCAAAGAGAAAAGGGGTACCATCCCATTGGATGCACAGTGCTGTGTGGAGGTAAGGAGACAGGTGAAGGTGTGGAATGTACCTCAGGGCCCAGAAGGTTTTCAGTGTGGTGTGAGGGCAAGAGGGTCAGGTGGAGGGCAAATGGAGAAAAAACAATGACAGGTTTCTGGGTATTTCAAAGCCATTCTTATCCATGTCAGGCTTAAAAAAACAAACAAACAAAAACACCAAACTGCAAATTAAGTACTAAAGTCGTTGGTGAATAATGTGGATTTTGCTATATTTCAGAGGAGCAGCTTATGTCTCACACTACACAGCAAAACTTTCTCAAAATCCCCTGCCAAAGCCTTTCTCCTACACCCGAATTCCATTCCCTTTAGCGACTCTGTACCTCCCTATTCTTTCTCCACATTCCTCTCCTTTCCTCCTTCCCTTCCTTTGACTCTTCCCATTATTATTTTAGAAGATTAAAACAACAATTTTTTTGTTTTGTTTTTTTATTTTTATTGTTGTTGTATTACATCCATCCCCTTTTTGTTCCCCTCTGTCCCCCTCCCCACCCACCCATTCCCCCCAAAGTCAATCCCACCTGTTGTCCATGTCCATGGTTCCTTTATACTAGGTTCTTGTCTAAACTGCTCCCCTTCCTTGCCTCTGCCTCCCCCCTCCCCCCAATTCCTTTCCCCCTGACCATTGAAGGCCTATTCACTGTATTCATATATTTGGTTCTGTTTTGCTTGTTGTTAGTTTTGTTCATTATTGTCCTGTAATGGGTGAGAGCATATGATATTTGTCCTTCACTGACTGGCTTATTTCACTAAGCATAATACTCTCCAGTTCCATCCATGTTTAAAACAACAATTTTAAAAATTGCAATAAAAATATATGTATAACATGAAATTTGCCATTTTAATCATTTTAAGTGTACAATTCAGCAGCATTAAACATGTTCACAATGTTATGTAACCATCACCATTATCTATTTCTAAAACATTTTCATCATCCTAACCCATGAAGCAATAACTAATCCTCATCCCAGCCCCCACTTTTTGTCTCCATGAATTGAGTATTCTAGGTACTTCACCTAAGTAGAATTGTACAGTTTGTTGTTTGTTTTGTTTATTCATTTGTTTGTTTTGGTGTCTGGCTTATTTCTCGCAGCATAATTTTTCCAAAGTTCATTCATGTATGTTGTGGCATGGATCAGGACTTCATTCCTTTTCATGGCCAAATAATATTCCATTGTAGATATATAACATTTTGCGTATTCATTCATTGATAGATGTTGGATTGTTGCCATCTGTTCACTATTGTGAATAATTCTGTTATGTGCAACTTTCTGGGTGGACATGTGTTTTCATTTCTCTGGGTACCTACCAATGAGTAGAATTGCTGTATCCTATGATTACTCTGTTTATCTTTTAGAGGGACAGGCAAACTGTTTTCCATAGTGGCTGTACCATCTTACATTCTTACCAGCAGTGAATGAAGGTTCCATTTTTTTTCACATCCTCACCAACACTTGTTATTTATTTTTTAAAAAGATTTTATTTACTATTTCCAGAGAGAAGGGAAGGGAGAGAGGCAAAGAGGGAGAGAGACATTACTGTACAGTTGCCTTTCACCTGCCTTCAGCTACAGACCCAGCTGGAGATCTGGCTTGCAACCTGGTTATGTGCCCTGGCTGGGGGATCGAACCAGTGACCTTTGGGTTTGCAGGCCAGCGCCTATCCATTGAGCTACCAGCCAGGATGTTATTTTAATTTTTAAAAAAATTATGACCACTTTCAGTTCTGTCCATTTTTGTTTCAAATGAGGAAATTGTGGTGTCACTGAGGAAAGAACATATATCTAGGCAGAAATCCCAGCCCTACCACTCACAGGCAGTGTGAATTAGGCAAGTTCCTGGACCACTTAGACTCGAGCCTTAGTTTCTTTCTCTGTAAGATGGAGATAGTGATGCCTGCCTGCCTGGGAAGACTGGGAGGGGTAAATAAAATGATGCCTATAAAACACTAGTATAGACCCTAGACTATAAGAAGCTCAAAATGTGGTAGCTATTATTTTCCACTACATTGCAGCTAGGGAAGGCAGGGATTTGGACTGTTAGGCACACCTCGGTATCCCAAATGCCTAGAACAGTGAGTAGCACTCAGTAGACACTACAAAATATCTGTGAAATAAATGGAGAACATTCTCAACAACAGGGCCATGTAAAAAAAGCAGTAGTCTTGGATAGTGAGAACCTTGTGACTGGAGGTATTCAAGCATGATTTGCCTAAACACAGAGTGGCAACTAGATGCTAGGCCCTATGGAGAGATACTAATATGAAAACAGCCCACCCTACCTTCAAAAAGCAAAGGCTGCTGGAGTTGTGGGGACATAAATACCTCCATAACTCACCTCCAAGTGGGGACCACACAGGCTCTTGGCAGACAGAATGGGAGAGGTGCCCAGGGAAGATGGTCAGCCAGGAGGGGTGGGGGCTGGAGCTGGAGCACCTCAGGCAGGGCAGGTGTGGCCCTGATCCCTGTGAAGCCAAACCTGTCTGGGGGTACCTGCCCTGTCCCAGGTGCTGCCAGACCGCGAGGGAAAGCGCTGCATGTTCTGTGTGAAGACAGCCTCCCGCACGTATGAGATGAGTGCCTCGGACACACGCCAGCGCCAAGAGTGGACAGCTGGTGAGTTGCTCACGGGTCGTCTGGGTCTGGCTGGGCCTCAGTCACCTCAGCTTTGTAAAGCAGATGATGACACTTTGCCCAGCAGGAAGCTGGAGATGAGTCGAGTGACTCCTAAGGTTCCTTTCCAGCAGTGGGCCACCTCCAGCCGCTCTGCCCCGGGCTAGCCCTTTGCTGACCCCCTCCTACTCCCTCCACAGCCATCCAGATGGCGATCCGGCTGCAGGCCGAGGGGAAGACGTCGCTGCACAAGGACCTGAAGCAGAAGCGTCGCGAGCAACGGGAGCAGCGGGAGCGGCGCCGGGCAGCCAAGGAGGATGAGCTGCTGCGGTTGCAGCAGTTGCAGGAGGAGAAGGAACGGAAGCTGCAGGAGCTGGAGCTGCTGCAGGAGGCGCAGCGGCAGGCCGAGCGCCTGCTGCAGGAGGAAGAGGAGCGGCGCCGCAGCCAGCACCGGGAGCTGCAGCAGGCGCTCGAGGGCCAATTGCGAGAGGCAGAGCAGGTAGGGCCCACCCCTCGAGTCTAAGAGCCGGCTGAGGACTCCCTAGGCTAGGGAGCTGAGGACAGGGAGCGGGGCCTGGGTCCAGGACAGAGCCGTGGGCAGAGGGGTGTAGGCGGGCTTGGAATGAGGGACTGTTGGGACAGAAGCCTTAAGCTTGCTAGATGGGTTTGGGGTGGGGCCTGTCTGTCGGGAGAGCTTTGGGATGGGGAAAGGTGGAGGGTGCAGAAAACTAGCAGAGGGATAGATCCAGAGAAGAGGTGGTTTGGGGCCGCTGGAGCCAAAGGACTGGGTGGGGCCTGTGCTGAGTGCTAGGTGTAAATTGGGGCCTGGCTGGGGGGCGTGGCTTGGACTGAGAAGCTGCTAAAGATGACATCATTAGGGATGGATTTGGATCAAGGTTAGAATAGTTTGGACTAGTCTTGATCTGAGTTTACAATGACCTACTTTGGAGAATGCAGGATGGGAGGAAAGCAGGATGAAAGTGGAGGCAGACTAAGCATGTAGAGGCAGTTAGATTTAGGATTTAAGGGAACAGAGGCAATGAATTCATTCCCAGCTCTGCCTCTTAGGAGCCCTGTGAGCTCAGGCAAGTTACTCAGCCTCTCTGTACCTCAATTACTTCACAGTAACATGTTGATGCTAGTAGAACTTTGCTCACAGATGTTTGATGAGGATCAAATGAGGAAACAGTTGTTATAATAATTATTATAATTATAGTCCCCCCCTTCCTAGCACTAACCTTAGTTATAATCATAACACATTACATTATATGCAGCATCTGTTTACTGATCATTATCTGACCTAGTCAGGCTCTCAGAAAGGGATCAGATCAGGAAACCCTGACATGAAGAACACCTTAGACTCTTACCTGGAGATAGTTGGGCTGGCCCAGCAGAACCCTGGGGAATGGGCAGCATGCCTGCCACCACCCTCCCCTGTGCCCCCATTGACCTGGCTTTGTGTCCCTGGGTAGGCCCGGGCCTCCATGCAGGCCGAGATGGAGCTGAAGGAAGAGGAGGCTGCCCGGCAGCGTCAGCGCATCGAGGAGTTGGAGGAGATGCAGCAGCGGCTTCAGGAAGCTCTGCAACTGGAGGTGAAAGCTCGGCGGGACGAGGAGGCTGTGCGTCTAGCCCAGACGAGGTGACTGAGGGATCCCACTGATTCCCCTTCCTGACTCCCCTGCCGTCCCACTTGCTGAGCACCTGCCAGGTGACTTGGCTCTGGAGACGACATAGTGCTTACCCGGCAGACTGCTGGAGGAGGAGGAGGAGAAGCTGAAGCAGCTGCTGCAGCTGAAGGAAGACCAGGAGCGCTACATCGAGAGGGCGCAGCAGGAGAAGCAAGAGCTGCAGCAGGAGATGGCGCTGCAGAGCCGCTCCCTGCAGCAGGCCCAGCAGCAGCTGGAGGAGGTGCGGCAGAACCGGCAGAGGGCAGATGAGGACGTGGAGGTGAGACCTGGGGTGGGGCAGGGTGGAAGAAGGCCTTATGGAAAACCCTGACTCTATCCTCCTCAAGCTGTGTGACATCAGGTGAATCCCCTGACCTCTCTGAGTTCAAGTCCCTCATGGAGAAGAGGGATTGGTATTAGCATTGTTATGAAGATTGAATGATATTTAGTATGTAGTAGGGGCTGAAGAAACATTAGCTGCTATTTTTATAATTATTAATGTGAACAAAACTTTTCCTCCTACTCTTTCAAGATTGTAATTAGCTATCCCTGTATTTTGCATCCACTACTTGGAGCTCAAATCTCCATAAAAGAGGTTTTGGGTGTTTTTTTTTTAATGTTTTAAAAAATTATTATTAATATTACTTTGTTTTGCTTTGCTGGCCTACATGGTCATTTTGAAAACACTTAAACACAGAAATATATAACATAGGAAGATAAAGTTCCTCTATGATCTCAACACCCCACGCTAGGTGAACAGCTAGGTGAACATTGGAACAGAGGTTTTTGCCTTAGTTCACAGGTGGCAAACACAGAGTGCAGGTCAAATCCAGCCCTCCACCTTGTTTTATCAGGCTCAGCACTTCTACCTGGCTTGCTTAACTTTTAAGGAGTAGTTCCATTTGTACAGTGCTAAAATTACATTCAGCCCCCTGAAGGCAACCTCAAGGCTGAAGTAGCCCCCTGTGAAAATGAGTTTGACACCCCTGCCTTAGTTCCTTGAGAGGTGGTGTGGTACAGTGGTATAGAGGTCCATGTGTGTCCCCAGGGAAGTCACTTAACCTTTTTTGTACTTGTTTGTTGTTAACTTCTGCTCTTGAGGTTAGATAATAAATATACCTAGCACATCTTAGCTGATAACTAACTGAAAAACTATTATAATTATGATTATTTTTAACCCTTTGGGGGGACTGAGTCCCCTGAAATTGTATACCAACCCTGTACCTATACAAAACTCTGTGAACATACATAAATTTTTCTGTGGAGAGGATCAACAGCCTTTGTTACATCCTAAGGGGCTTATACATTTCAAAAGGTCAAGGCACCATGTCTTGGACAGTGGCTCTGACCCACTCTCCACTGGCTCTGACCTGTAGGCTGCCCAGCAGAAGTTACGCCAGGCCAGTACCAATGTGAAACACTGGAATGTCCAGATGAACAGACTCATGCATCCAATTAAGCCTGGAGGTAAGAGGGGTGTAGACTCTGGAGCTATCCCTGAAATGAGGAGGGAGGATACCTCCAGATCTACAGAGCCTACAGGACTGAAGGTCAGGAGGTTCTCCTTTTACCCCAGAGTTGAAGCAAGGCCTGTCAACCGCTCCCCTTTGCAGTCTCTTTCTCTTAATTTATGTCCACCTGTTCTCTGCCAGACAAGCGCCCCACCACCAGCAGCTCCTTCACCGGCTTCCAGCCCTCTCTACTTGCCCGCCGTGATTCCTCACTAAAGCGCCTGACCCGCTGGGGATCCCAGAGCAGCAGGACATCCTCCCCCAGCACTGGTGAAGAGCAGAAGCCCCTCAATGGTGGGGATGAGGCTCCCATCTCAGCTTCTACCCCTCAGGAAGATAAACTGGACCCAGAACCAGAAAATTAGCCTTTGGTTGTCCTTTGTCCCCCACCCTCAAATTCATGCCCACCAGGACCTGGCCACAGCTGGCCTGTGGGTGACATTGGCCCCTGCAAAAGAGGGAGCTGAGGACCTGGTGTCAGGGGCCAAGGCCCTCCAACCATGAAACAGTCCAGAATGGAACCTAGTTTATTTTTTGCATCAGCCCCAGACCCCAGAACACTGAGGCTATCTGAGATGTTGACCCTTGAGAACTTGATCCTGTGCCTTAACCCCAGGGATCCCATGCCCTAGGCTGAGGAAGAGGAAACAAGCAAGCCGGGGCTCTCTGCCCTCAGACTGCCACCAAGCTGTGGAGGCATATTTCCAAATAAAAACTGTTCTTGGAGTGAATTATTGATCAGGTCTGCTGTCCATTTCTCCTGCCATTTACTTTCTTCCTCCTTCATGTCCAGTTATAGGTCCAAGAAAGAATAAGGTATATAGTACAGTTGCTAGGAAAGTACACTTTGCCACTTACTAACTGGGTGGCTTTGGTCAAGTTTCTGTACCTCTCTGTACTTCAGTTCCCATGTTAGCAAAACAGGGATAATAATAGTACCGACCTTATTGGGTTGTTGTGAGGATTAACTGCTTGGCACGTAAGCAAGCACTGTTCCTAGTATCACCCAAAAGTGTCTATTGAACATCTATTCTATGCCCTGCAACTTCTCAGGTTATTTGATTTTCATGACAACTCTGAGAGGTAGATAGTATTCTTTATTGTTGTTATTATTCTTGTTTACATGTGAAGAAATTGAGGATCAGAAAAGTCAACTTGTCTAAAGCCTTTTAAACTTATCTCTCTTTCCATATTACCTGTTTGTTTATTTGTTTATTGAGAGAGAGAGAGAGAGAGAGAGAGACAAGAGACATTGATTTGTTGCATTCATTGATTGATTCTTGTATGTGCCCTGACCAGGATCAGAGCCCCAATCTTGGCCTATCTGGACAGTGCTCTAACCAACTGAGCTACCTGACCAGGGTCTTCCCATGTTATCTGATTTACCGACCTTGTTACCTAAGACAGAAGTTTGGGAATGTAGGGTCACTTGCTCCCTCCCTATCACTCACCTCATGCAAAACCCATCATCAAATCCGGTAGATTCTCTCTCTTTTTCTATCCCCATGGCTACTACCATGGTTAAGGCCTTTACATTCTGTTATAAATGGGCCATTTTTATAAGGAAAAGCAAGGTGTAGGTAAGGGGTTTGGAATTCAGAGAAAAAGTTAATGATATAAAAGCTATAGCATTCTTCCATCTGGGTCCTGGGTGGTGGTCTTTGTGTCCTGGGTGGAGGTCTTCTCACCCTGGAGCATAGTGGCTCAGATACCATCTTGATTGCTTGCGGTCCTCCTGAGGCACAAAGGTGGAACTGCTTATGGTTACCTGGAGTCAAGGTGGGTCATTCATCATTCCTCCAGTTCCTGAAACAATAGCTTTTTACATACATTGATTACTAAGCTCATTAGCTATTACTTGGAACTAAAATTTTCCAATATTTGAGTCCCCCATCAAATTCACATTACCATATATATATTCCACAGGCATTTGAGGCCCATAAACATCTGCCCCAGGAGGATATCCTATACCTCTGCTTTATAGATCTAGTAGAAGATCCCTTCTTTTTCTTCCTTTGGGCTTTCACATGAGCTGTTCTTTCCAACTTATTTCATGTAACAAGCCCCATAACTAGATGTTTGAGTTCCTTGAGGGCAGGGGCATATCTTCTTCCACCTAGGTCTACAGTGCCTAACACAGTGCTTATCTCTTAGGAAGAATACAACAGGTTTGGGTTTTTTTTTTTTTATGAATTAATAAATTCATTCTATAATGAATGGGAGTCACACAGCTTAAAAGATGTGAAGTAAGATTCATATTCAAGTCCATTCATTTACTCAACAATTAAGCTCTTATTATACATATTGTTAGGTATTATGCTAGGTACTGGCTATATGGCACAGAACAAAACAAAGTCCCTGTCCTACTGGAAATTATGTGCTCTCTGATTATCAGCGTTCATGTCTTTTGCTAGTACACCAAGCTCTATTGCAAAGAATCTCATAATCAATAAAGTGTCATGAAACAAAGCTGCCAGTATGACATGATGCATATGTCAAGGATGGGGAAATAAGGTTCAAACTCTTAAGTGCAGTAGGAATTCAGAAAAAGGGAAATCTTTAGGTAAGAGCTGGGATTCAAGATGGCCCTTAAAATTTTTAATAGATAAGAAAGGACAGTAGAAGAACACAGTAAAAATACAAGTAGATAGAAGTATAACCCATTTGCAAGCCCAAGAACTCTGGATTCTGAATATTGGATGGAAGGGTCAATGGACCTCTGTTGGTATGGGGTATCTCTAGGGTACAAGAAGTTTTAAGAAAATCAATATTGATAGCCTCAACTTCCAAGTCCTGTTTACAGAAAGTGCTTCGCTCTTTAATGACCACCTTCCCTACTTTCAGTAGCAAGGTTCACCACTCACCCATCCACTGCCATTCAATAGTGGCCTACCTTATGTAATTGGGAGGATGAAAGATCCAGCTTGGAGGCTGTATAGTGAGGAACAATACCAAAAATCATGGCATATAACAGTTCTTACAAAGACACCCCAGCTGCTAGGATGTCTTCTAGGTGCAGATGCTGTTGCTTCCATGGCTAATGTCACCAGTGCTGGACTCTGCTCTTACAACTGCTGCTTCTTACAACTGCTACTTACCTGGATGGGTTATTTGTACTCCCCACTTCATCTTTCCAGATTCCTATGTGCCTGATTGGTGGAGCCTTGGTTATGTGGCTGTGTTATAGCTGCAAAGGAAGCTGGAAGCAAATGCTTGACACTTTTGGCTTCTGAAGTGGGAGTCCCCAAATATGGGAAGGTGATTCAGAAGTTAGAAGGCCCAAACCAATAAAAGCCTTGAAAATGGCACATCCTAAGGCCAGCAATCTGGGTGGCAACAGGCACCATAATCACTTTATAAGAGGAATGAGGGATCCTGTAGCTTAAAGAAGGAAAAATATAGGGGACTGTGGTCAAAAAGCTCTTACATGGAAAACAGTTTCGCTTAGTGTACCTCCAAAGCCTAGAACTAAGAGGATATAAATTTACTCAATATAAGGAAGATATTTATTTTTGTTCCTAAAAAAAAAAAAAGCTATGTTTCCATTATGGAAAAAAAAAATACTCAAAATAAAAATAGAAAGATAGCTCACAGAACCATAACCCAAATGCAACTGCTGATAACATGTTAGTGTGTCTCATTAACATTTTCTGTGCTAGTTTAAAAAAAAGTATTTGTTTATTTTTAGAGAAGGAGGAAGGAAGAAAGAGAGGGAGAGAAACACCTGGGGACTGAACTTGCAACAACCCGGGCCACGACTGGGAATCCAACTGGTGACCTTTCGTTTTGCAGGAAGACACCCAACAAACTGAGCTACACCAGTCAGGGCTATGCTATATACACATCTATACATGCTATATATATATCATCAGATCCTTCCCTTTTTTCACTGAAAATCTGATCATAAAATTTTTCACTTTTATAAAAAAATTTTTTAATTTATTTTTTAATTTTAATTTTATTTTTTAAAGATCTTATTTATTATTTTTAGAGAGTGGGGAAAGGAGAGAGGCATAGAGGGAGAGAGACATCAATGTATGGTTGCCTTTTTCACCTGCCTCCAGCTAAGGACTTGGCTGGAGACCTGGCTTGCAACCTCATTATGTGCCCTGAATGGGGAATCGAACCTGCAACCTTTGGGTTTGCAGGCTGGCACCTTATCCACTGAGCCACCAGCCAGGGCAAGATTTTTCACTTTTTAACAAAATCTTTGTAGGAATCACATTTTTTTTTTTTTTCAATGTATGGTTGCCTTTCACCTATCTCCAGTCACCTGGCTTGGAGACCTGGCTTGCAACCTTGTTATATTGCCCTGGCTGGGAATCGAACCAACGACCTTTGGGTTCGCAGGCCGGTGCCTTATCCCCTGTGTTACCACCCAGGGCAGAGGAATCACATTTTTAATCCTCACCTAAGGACATTTGTTTTCATTGCTGTTGAGGGAGAGAGAGAGAGAGAGACACTGATGTGAGAGAAAAACATTATTGGTTGCCTTCTCATATGTGCCCTGACTGAGGACCTAACTTTCAACCTGGTATGTGCTCTGACAGGGAATCGAACCAGCAACCTTTTGGTATATGGGATGACACTCCAACCAATTGAGCCATACTGGTCAGGACTGAGGTATCTTTATTTTGTTAAATATTTATTTATATTTTAGCAAGAGGAGAAAGGAGGGAGAAAAGGAGAGAAACATCAGTAGGCAACCACTTGCCTCTTACATGCCCCCAACTTGGAACCTGGCTGGTAACCCAGGCATGTGCCCTGACTGGCAATCAAACCAGTGACCTTTCAGTTTGCAGGCCAGCACTTGATCCACTGAGCCACACCAGCCAGGGCTGTAGGCATCACTTTTTTTTTCCCCCTTTCTTTTTTTTTTGTTTGTAGGCATCATTTTTAATGCCTGCATAATATTTCATCATGAGCATATAGCATAATTTATGAAACATTTCTACTGCGAGAGAGAAACTAGTTATCTCTAGGGTTTTTTGGTTTTTAAAAAATATTTTATTTATTATTTTTCAGAGAGAGGGTAAGGGAGAGAGGCAGAGAGGTAAAGAAACATCAATGTATGGTTGCCTTTCACCTGCCTCCAGCTATGGACCCGGCTGGAGACCTGGCTTGCACTCTGCTTATGTTGCCCTGGCTGGAAATCAAACCAGCAACCTTTAGGTTCACAGGCCGGTGCCTAATCCACTGTGCCACCAGCCAGGGCTATCTCTAGTTTTTGTTGTTTTGTTGTTTTAAACAATATGCAATGACCAATGGAATTATGGAGTCCAGATATTAAATGCATATTTATTAAATATATTAAACATTATCCTTTTAAATATAAAAGTGAAATGAGGTAAAATGTAGTATCCTAACAGTGCTCCCAGGATTTCTTTTAGGGAGAAAGTTGTCTTTATTAGGGTAAATAAACCTGTTAAGTACCACTAACAGAAAGGGAGATAGATATTCAGGACATGTGTGTTGACAGGCAACCTAGCAATGAATAAATGCTTCTTTCTGCCTGAAAAGCCAGAGGAATTTGTTTTCTCTCTGGAGAAGGTGGGATAAAGGAGAAAATAGCAGGGCAGGGAGGAAAGGTAATGATTTGGGAAAAGGCCATGCCCTAGGGGTAAAGGGCCAGTTAGAGAAAACTTCAGTTGAAGAATTGATCAAGTTGACAAGTCTTACTTAGCTATACCTACTTATAAGGAAGAAAATACTAGATATACTATAGAAAAATGCAACAAATGTAATGAATTGTTAACACCATGGAATAATTTGTGAAGAATCTCAGAATATTTACAACAATTTTGATAATATATATATATATATTTAAATATTTTATTTATTATTTTGAGAGAGAAGAGAAGGGAGAGAGGCAGCGAGAAAGAGACATCAATGTTGGGTTTCACCTGCATCTAGCTATGGACCTGGCTGGAGACCTGGCTTGCAACCTGATTATGTGCCCTGGCTGGGAAAACAACCAGCGACCAACCAGCAACCAACCAGTGACCTTTGGGTTCGCAGGCCGGCCCCTTTTCCACTGTGCTACCAGCCAGAGCTCTTTTGTTTTGTTTTTTTAAAGGAAGACTTTTATTGTTTAAAAATAAAGTTTAAGACCCTGGCTGGTATGGAGGCAGGTGAAAGGCAACCATACATTGATGTCTCTTTCTCTCTGCCTTTCTCCCTTCTCTTCTCTCTAAAAATAATAAATAAAATCTTTAAAAAAAAAAAACAAAAAACAAACCCAAAACAAAAGAAAACCTCAATTGGTGCTGAGAAAGGACTTTAAATGACTTTTGTGTAAGTTTAAACTGTTTGTAATGCATCATTTGACCCTGCCCCAGGGCCCAGAGTATCATAATGACTTCTGTACCCATGAATGTTTGTGTGGGAAGAGGTGTGGGCAGTCCTCAGTCCTCAGTCTTCAGGAAGGGTGGAGTTTCATCTCTACATTTCTAAACTGTGGGACTGCAACAGCCAGGCTGAAACAGGAGCCCAGAAACAGAGACTTAGGAAACTATTGATCCCCAGAAATTTGCAGAAATTTTAGGGAAGGCTTTGAAGTCCACAATCTATTCTAACTTCAATCTCAAAGGACAAGGAAGTTGACATTTGAATTACAAGAGTAATGCATATTCATCCTATTTTTATTTTAAAAAAGATTTTATGCCCTTGCTGGTATAATTTGGTGAATTGAGTGCAAGCCTGTAAGCCAAAAGGTGGCCAGTTTGATTCCCAGTCAGGGCACATGCCTGGGTTGCAGGCCAGGTCCCCATTTGGGGGCGTGTGAGAGGCCATTGATTCATGTTTCTCTCACACATCGATTTCTCTCTCTCCCTTCCCATCTCTCTAAATCTTTTTTAAAAATATTTTATTTATTTTTAGAGACAGGAGGTGGAGGGACCAAGGGAGAGAAACATAGATGTGAGAGAGAAATATGAACTAGTAGCCACCCCTCCCCTGCCTAACCAACTGAACCACACCATCTAGGGCCATATTAATTCTTTAAACTAGAAAATAAAAAGATAAGTAGAAAGAAAAAAAATCTCTCAATAGTTTTACCATCTAAATGTGAGGGTGTGGCCTGAAGAGTATATGCCAAAGGGAAGGGGTAATCTTTTTTTTAATTTAATTTTATTGTTGTTGTATTACATTAATCGTTTATAATATTTCAAATATAGTGGAGAGGAGGAACTTACCTACTGATCATGTACCAGTAAGTCAATATGACAAACCCAGCCTCTTCCACCAGATTGCTTCCCAGATGTTAGGTATTTTTTAACAGTTTATCTGAAAGGATAGGTTGGGATAGCAGGTTGCTTCTAGGTCCTAAAGACCTGGGTTAGGAAGCGAAATTTTCTACAACAGTAGGAAGAATGCCTCCCATTTTTGTGGACAAACGCATTAGATTAGTACATGGGAAGATAGGTAAGAAGTCCAGAACCATACATTTCTAGTTGCAGAAGCCTGTCTAGGGAGGAAAGTCTTTATATTAAAATTACAAGCAACACGATCTCCTCCAGGGGTCTGTGGCCTGAAAATTCGGGTCCTCTTGCTTCCTTACAGCAAGTCTAGTACCTTCTCTTCACTGGATGATTAGGAGGCTATAGTAGGTGATCCTCTATTTCCCTTCCAGCTTTAAATTCCCATGTGTTACTGGCTAGACTTGTTTACTGGCCTAGCACTTCTTCCCAGCTCCTTCCTCAGCAGCCGTGCCCGCAACCCCGCATCCCACACCAGAGGGCGCTGCAGGCGGGTCCAAGGCAGAGTGCAGTGGGCGGAGTGGCAGAATCAGAGAAGTCTCCAGGAGGCGCGGCTACTGGCCCTGGTAGGGGTGGAAAGGGGTTTGGAGAGGGAGGCGGGGAAACCGAGCTGCGCGGTGACGTCACGCTGGTGGGGCGGGTCCGGGCCGCGTAGCGTATGACGCCGCAGCCGCCGTGGAGCTGGGGATTAATGGGAAAAGTTTTGGCAGGAGCCTGCGGGGCCGCGGCGGCGGCAGTGGTGCGAGAGGCGGTTGAGACAGGTCAGTCCGGGTCGGGAGAAGCGGGTAAACAAGCAGCGGAGGTAAGCGACGGGCTCAGGCTGAGGCGGCCAACGGGGCTGGGACGCAAGACCGGGACGGGAGTGGGGAGAAGAGGGCAGCAGGGTCCGCCAACCCGGCGCTGCGGTTTCCTGACGCTTCAACCCCGGCGGGTCTGCGGCGGTCCGTTGCTGCCCTGGCGCGCCGCCGCTCCTGTGACCCCAGCCCTTCGGACCTTCACTGCTGTTTGGGCAGGAACTGCAGGCCTCCCCACCCGACTTTGTGACCCTTCTTGGACCTCGTGGCTCCGTCTCCTCCCACTTCTGTGTTCCGAGAGCCGGTTCTCACTCAGGCTTGGGCTTCTCCCATTCCCCACCCTCGCCTCTGACCTCTTCATCTCTTCTCCGGTGTCCCCAAATCCACTGCCCCCTATCCAGGGTCCCCATGGGATCTTCTCTGCTCCCTTGTTATCCTTGTCTTGTGCCTTCGTCTGTCCTCTATCCTTGCTCTCTCAGTCTTGACCCTCTTTCCCCACCCCTGCCCTCTCCGTCCCCCGTAGCCTGGCCGCTGTCAGTGTTAGGATTCCCCATCATCTTCGTCCCTGTATTACTAAACCTTTTCAGTCCAGGGCTTGCTTACCTATTTACCTAAGCCTCTCCTACCCTACCCGCCCTCATTCCTGCCAGAAGGCCCAGGTTTTGTTGTTGTTTTTGTTTGTTTGTTTTTTGCCACCCTCTCTGAGTTCCTTATTAGCCCTGTCAGCTACCTCCCCTTCTTTCCTAGTGCCTTGCCTCTGCTTCAGGGAGAAGCATTAGCTCCCCACACTACTGTGCTTTTCCCTTGACCTGCAGTTAAGATATCAGTGATGTGAGGGTATTCAGCCCCTGACTGAAGTAGTGAGCTGAATGTCTTAGGTAAATAGCAGGTTCTTTTGTGTGAGAGAATTTACTGGAGTTGCATCAGGGATGGTGTTCAATTTGTAGAGCATTCTAATCTCAGCTTTAATACTCCTTTATGAGTTTGTTGACTTCCAGGAACCCTTGGGAAGAGACTGGCCGCTGAGTTGGGTGTGCGCCAGGTGTAGCTGGAGGCCTCATCCAACTCTTTTCCTCTTCCAGGAAACAGGGCTCTGTGCCTTTACACTCTGGATGTATTAAACTATCTAACCCATGATACCCCAACCTATCTCTGGCCCAGCTCCCACCCTCTACCCTATGCCTCATCCCAAAATGCTAAGGGAGGTCTCCAGAAGATATGCCCCAGGGAATGCCTGTGTTTGTCAACCATTTTTCTGGGTACTGACTGCAGAAAACTTTTTTTTCCTGTTTGAGTTTTAAATAGATTGCTGCCTGATAGCTCTAGGGCTGGCAGACATCTGTCCCTTTTATTATTGGTGGCTTGAACCAGCTGCTGATTTTTCCTCTGCATTTCCGATCCACTGAATGTGTCCAGGCTTCTGATGTTGTTCACTGACTGTGCAGGTTTTCTTGAAGTTTCTCCTTCCATTTTCCTTGGGAGCTTAATTTCCTATGGATCCAAGATGGGGGTTGACACTGGAGTTCTGTTCCCTTTGCCCAGGAGTTACATTGAATGTCAGGTCACTACCTGCCTGGGCAATTGGTGGGGCAGCATTAGTTAGACTATGTCAGGAACTTAAGTTGCTTCTAGTCACGGATTCTCTCTGGGGCTAGAGAGCCCACCACCTTTTTGGTGTGTCTGGGCATTTAACTTCCTGAAAGGTAGAAAGTTCTTTTCAGATGTCTTCTATTTGAACTCCTTTGTTTGGCCTTAGTCCCCTAGAGAGATAGTCAGGAAATAACATAGCCTCTGTTTCTGCCCAATCTGGTCTTGGAAGATTCAGAAATCGTGACCCACGCTCACATTTAGAAATGAAGGCCTGTTGTTTCACCTGGCTCTGGGTTTCTAGGTCTTCTCTTTTGAGGATCATGCTCTCTGAGCCAGAATTAGACACAAAATTGGCAACTTTTAGAAGTTTTGATGGAGAGCCAACTGAACCAGCTAGACCAGACAGACTTTAAAGTTTTAGAATCTTTCAGTGCACTGAACTTTTCTGAGAAAGAAAGAAGATCATGGATGGCTAAGCCAGTCCCTTTTCTACTGACCCGTGAGCCCCTTCCTAAGCAGCACTTGTGGGGAATTTGGACAGAATAGACCAAAAAGGGATCTCTTGTTCCTGTGAAAAACATCCCTCTGAATTTTTAATGGGTCATTCAGTGAAGTTGAAGTTGTGTGTTTGGCAGTAATTTAGTCTAATCTGTCGCTCTCAAGGATTTTACCTGACTCTCAAGCAGTTTGCTACTCCTCTGTCTTTGCTCACCTTCACTTTCCACTGAAGTGGTAGGTGAGAAGGACTTGAGAAGCAATTGAGCCCAGTCCTTGTGAGGTAGCTTGGACATCAGCAGCTCTGATCAGATAGCTTCTTACAGTTTGTCCACTTAGTCGTTTTCTTTGTGGATAGTCATAATTGTCAATTACCAAGTTCCCATCAGTGATTTTTACATAGCTTGGATCAGCCTATCTCTCTGTCTCAAAGGTGTGAGCAGACAGACCTCTGGCATTATTCTGCAGGTGGTGTAGCCCATCACTTGCTTAGCTTAATGAATTAAGATTACTAAACTATTCTTTGGTTTGGCTGCCTTTCTCCCTGCCACTCCACCACTACTCTCTTTCTTCTTTGGGTGTGCCTTAGCCCACTCAGGAAGAACTGCTGTTACTCTGCCTGCCAACTCCACCTGTGGTTCTTCAGCTCTCTACCCCTAGGACCCAGTGAGAGGACAGCTTGTGTTGGATGCTGACCTGGGATGCTAGTGGACCCAGGGCCTCCAAATGCTGGCATGTCGTAGGACCACGCAGCTCCTGTCTCTCAGGAGGAATTGGACCTGTCACTTCCAAAGGCTTCACCTATATCCTGTTGCTGAGCACTCTACCCCTTGGGGTGTTCCCTGCCATGCAGGAACCTAGATTATGGGGCCCTCCTGGAAATGCTGGGAGCTGTTCCACTGCCCAGCATTATCCACACTGGGAACACTTTTTTCTCCCTATGCAGCATTTCTATGGACTTTGTCCTGCCAGGCTCTTGCTTATGTTATGTCAGAAACTCTGTGCATGATGCCCTTGTCTGTGCCATGTTGTCCCAGATTGCCCAGTGGCAGCTGCTTGTAGATGGTTTGATGTCCCCGAGCATTTTTCTGTGCTTCTGGATCTAGGGGGAGGAACTGCTTGCAGCAACTAGGTTCCACAGTGTCAGGAGAGCTGGGCGCTTGCTTGAATCCTGCAGGGAGGAAAGGTTCCCCTGTATCAGGTTTCAGACATGTGGGTCTTCTTGCTTGGTAGGTAGTTCCTGGTCTTCACAGCTCAGAGGCTGGCGATTGGGGTGTGACTCCAGTCCTTTCTCCAAGGGTTTTGGTCAAGGAATCAAACATGACTCAAGGAATCGCCATGTATGAGCTGCTACCTATTGGGAGTGTTGGGCTCTAGCTCCTTCTTCACCTTGTCAGCTCCTTCTGCCCCACCCTGGTACAATCAGCAAAATTGGTGTCTTCTAACTTGGAAATGAGCAGACTACTTCCAGGATTGAGAAACATTTGCTGACTCAGGCTTAAAACATCTCAGGGTGTGTATGTGAGGGACAGAAGAGGAACCAGCTTGCCGTAGGAGCACTCTTAAAGCCCTAGTGTTTAATTATAACATATTAAGAGCTGCTTTTTTGACCCCTGGCACCTCTCAGCTAAAGACATTGGGTTTCTTTCTATCCTGCAGAGTTGCGTGGTGTTTTGGGTATGTACGTGATACTTATACAGTGGCTTCTGTTCACCAACAGATGAAGACAGGTGCACCAAAGAGGTAATCCCATTTTCCTACCTAGGGCCCTTAATAACTGACAGATACATCCCAGATTTAGGGTCCTGGCCTAGAAGATGAAATAATTTCACTATAGTATCTGGTATTCATCACTTGCACATAGCAGGCACTTAACTGAAAAATTATTAATGTCCGTGACTGACAGAGTTGTTGTGTGAGCATTGAGATTTTCACCTTCATGCCTAATTAACATAAACTCCACAAGGACAGAGACTTATTTTGTTTCCTATTGTGTCTAGGACAGTGCCTGGCACAGAAGATGCTAAATAAATCTTTGTTGAATGAATAAATGTACATACTTTCTCCTTTTCCCTTATGGGTGCCAGGCCACAAAAATGGTGCTTATCATTCTCTTTCATTTATGCAACATTTTTCAGTGTCTGCTATGTGCCAGGCATATTCCCAGCACTTGGGAAATGATGACATTAAAAAACAACACAAAAACCCAGAATCAGTCCCTGTCTCCATGGGTCAGTAATTTGCTGGCATATAAGAATGCTGGGCATAATACACAGAATTGTTTCTTCCATCTTTGCTGGGGTAGTGGGTCCTTAGCAGAATGTGAACAATACCTGGGCTTCCCATTGTTTCCCTGTTTTCAGGATGCCTGGCAGGTTTTATAAACTCTTAGAAAGGGAACTCCAGAGAATTTAATGTTCATTGTCCCAAATAAGGAGACTGAGCTATGGTGGGGTCCCTGCTGGGGGCCAGGGGAAACGTGGGGCTCCTGTCTGATTTGTTTTAAATCTTTTTTTTTTTTTAAAGATTTTATTTCATTATTTTTAGAAAGAGGGGAAGGGAGAGAGGCAGAGAGGGAGACAGACATCAATGTATGGTTGCATTTCACCTACCTCCAGCCACAGACCTGACTGGAGACCTGGTTTGCAACCTGGTTACGTGCCCTGGCTGGGGAATCGAACCTGCGACATTTGGGTTCGCAGGCCGGCGCCTTATTGATTTGTTTTGATTTGTTTTAATTTCTGAGTTTCAGTGGTCCCCGTAGCTGTTTATAGGCTTCACTTCCCTTTCTCTGCCTTTAACACCCTGTGGGTTTTCCTGTTGCCAAACAGGGTGCTGAGCCCATGTGCCTGTCTGTCTGTAGGGGTCAGATTGTTTGTGGATCTTGCAGGAAGGCCTCAGACAGGGGCCCCTCCTGTTCTCAAACCCATACCAAGTCCTTTCCTCTGAAGGAAATGTGAAGGAGGAAGGGGGGAGGAGGGTTTGGGGGACTTCTGAGATTCCCTGAGAGGGGATGAAGGTGAAGTTCTCTTGAGTAGGAAGAGCAACTGAGTTGAATTGAGTTGCTACGTTACTTGTTTTGCTGGCAGCTAGCCATGGTGGCAGCAGTATGCATGTCCAGGGATCAGTTCCTCAGTTCATCCCTAAGCTGAACTCCCAGTTCAAGTGAGAAGTATTCTTTTTTAGTTTCTACTGGCGAAGTGAGGCTATTGCTTTGTCAGATTTTTCAGTGTTAATATAACAAAAAAACCACTGGTGTTCCCATCTTCATCTTAACTGTCTGAGGCACTTTTGTGGGCCAAGTGCTATGATAGATGTTTCACACATGTCTCATGCCCCATGTGTGTAGAATCTAGTTGGGGAGAGACAACATATGCACAAAAAGGTTTTTAAGACATGAGAGAGCTGATGAATACTAAGAACATGCTACTGTCCAAGGATACTCAGAGGAGAAAATCATCACTGAGGATTGGCTTTGTCCCTGATAAAGTGGGCTTCAGATTGGACTTTAAAGAAAGGTGGGTTATTTTGATGTCAACTTCAGATAATTGTAGAACAGTGATTCTCAAACTTTTGGCCTTGAAACCATTTTACATGCTTAAAAATTATTAAGGACCCAAGAACTTTTGTTTACTAAATTAGAAATTAAAGCTGCCCCGGTGGGTGTGGCTCAGTGGATGGGCACTGGCCTGCAAACCAGTTGCTGGTGGGATTCCCAGCCAGGGCACATAACCGGATTGCAAGCCAGGTCTCCAGCCAGGTTCCCCAGCTAGAGGCAGGTGAAAGGCAACCATACACTGATGTTTCTCTCCCTTTTTTCCTCCCTCCCTGCCCTTCTATCTAAAAATAATGAATAAATCTTTTAATTAAAAAAAATTAAAATGGAGGAATTTTTAAAAAATATTTTATTATTTTATTTTTAGAGAGAGAGGAAGAAAGTGAAAAAGAAAAGGCAAGAAACATCAATGTATGGTTGCCTCTCATGGGCCTCCCAACAAGGGACCTGGCCCACAACCCAGGCATGTGCCCTGATTGGGAATTGAACCAGTGACCCTTTGGTTTGCATGCTAGCACTCAATCCACTGAGCCATACCAGCCAGGGCTAAAACTGAGGAATTTTTAAGAATTGCTAATTTATTAATTTATTTACTGTATTAGAACTTAAAAACCCACTACAAATACAACAACAATAAAATTAAACTGAAAAAAAGAAAAAAAGAAAACCCCGCTACATTTATCACAGATGAAATTTTTAATGAAAAGGAGCTATTTTTCAAAACAAAAATGTTGTAAGGAGTAATGTCTGGTCTAATAGAAGGCAGCTGGATTCTCATAACTGCCTCTATGTTCAACCTCTTAAAATATGTCTTATTTGAAGAATATGAAGAAAATCTGGTTTCACAGAAATATAGTTGAGAGAGAGGGTTATTTTAATGTTTTGCAGGTAATTGTGAATGTTCTTGCTACGATACCAAAACTTGACAAGTGGTAGTCTAATCTTAAAGGTTAGTTGGAATGTGGAGTCTACTAAAAACTTATCAACAAACTTTTCATGATTTGTGACATTAAAATGCATCTTAAACTTTGAATTGGATCTTTTACTTTGAAATGGTCATTGGTTTACTGAATTATAGAGACATTTCATTTTACAGCATCAGCATATTCAAATATTCATTTATAGCACCACTGATCTCATCAAAAAGTCTTCAAGTATTGGGAAGCTCTATCCAGTGGTAGATACAGGTTTTCCATAATTTTGTATTTCTCATGAAAGATTCATATATTTTTTTAATAATTGGTAATATACTGTTAGGTTTTTATTCTTGAAGAGACTGTCACTTCATTTTCAAGAAAAGTTAGATACCCAACTCTGAATAATTATAATTCATCTTTTTTTTCAAGTAAAAATTGTTTCATGAGAAAAGTGGCTAGTTTAGTTTGTAACCCAAATAATTGCACAAGTGCTTTTTTTTGTATACTTTCTATTTTGTTACACAGAATATTGAAAAAACTTGGCCTCAAGGATTGGGATTTAATAAGTTAGTTTTTATTAGTTTATCTAGGACATTCCTAAGTGAAATTGGCACTCTATTATCTTTAATGGTTCTGTGAGTTGACTGAGCTCAGTTAGGTGGTCTTCATTTGGAGGCTGTAATATGCTGTAGTCAAATGGAGGCTGGAGCAGGAGTCATCTAAAGTCTTGGCTGAAGTGGACATTCACACTGGCTCATGTGTGTCTGTAAGTTGGTGCTGGTTGTTCACCAGAATGCCGGCATGTGGCCTTTCCATGTACCTTGAGCTTCTCACAGCATGACAGCTGGATTCTGATTAGAAATACTCCAAAAGTAAGTGTACTTAGAGATCCAGGCATAAATGGTGAGGTTTCTTATGACTTAGCTTTAGAAGGCAGGCAATGTCACTTCCTCTGTATTTCCTTGATCATAAGTCCAGTTCAGGTTCAAGGAGGGTACTGCACAAGGGTGTGAATGCCAAGAGGCATGGTTTATTGGGAGGGAGAGAGGCCTGGAGACCAGCATCCCTTATGTGAGGTAACTTGGCCTGTATCTGAATACTTCTAAGAGAAAAGTGCATCTTCTCATGATTTCCATTCTTGGAAACCATTGTTGGCAAATTTCTAGGTTGATAGAAGTTGTCGAATGCCGGATGAAGGAATTTGTACTTTACGTTCTTTGGGCAGTGCGTAGCCATTGGTGCTTTTGAAGTAAGGAGTGATTGTGTTAATATTGCAAAGAAGGTGGAATGAATGGAGAAAAAAATGGAGGTGGAGAGGCTACTGCAGTAATTTAAATGTTAGGGAATTCTTCCTCATATTAAATTTAAGTTTCTCATGCTGGCTGATGTGGCTTAGTGGACTAAGCATCAGCTTACAAACCAAAAGGTTGCTGGTTCGATTCCTAGTCAGGGCACATGCCTGGGTTGTGGGCCAGGACCCCTGTTGAGGGTGTATGAGAAGCAACTGATCCATGTTTCTCTTATACCTCAAAGTTTCTCTACGTCTCTTTCTTGCTCCCCTCCCTCTAAACATAAATAAATGAAATGCTTAAATTGGAGTTTCTCTGGTCGCTGTTAAAATTATTTTTTTGAAAGATTTTACTTATATTTATTTTTAGAGAGAGGAAAAGGGAGGGAGAAAGGGAGAGAAACGTCAGTGTGTAGGTTGCCTCTCAGGCACCCCTTCCTGGGACCTGGTCTGCAACCCAGGCATGTGTCCTGACTAGGAATTGAACTGGCAACCCTTTGGTTCACAGGCCAGCACTTAATCCATTGAGTCACACCAGCCAGGGCTAAAATGATTGATTTTTATCTATCTGCCACACAAATTAAGTACCCAGAGCATGGGTGGAGTAACACCTCCACCCCAACACGTGTTATTTAGGGTTGCTGATACACAGGAGAGATTTATGGGTTTACAGAAGTTGAGGCAACAAAATTTAGGTTTCATCATCAAAGCACATTAAAAAGTTAAGCATAATTTATTTTGAAAAAAGCAGGGAATATAGAGCTTCATGTAACACCACTAAATGTTTCAAATACACTTCAGTTTCAGTATCATAGACTAGTAGAAAGTGAGAAGAAGAAAGAAGGGGACAAATAAGAGTGGTAGGGAGACCCTGGCTGGTGGCACAGTGGATAAAGCGCCAGCCTGCCAACCCGAATGTCGCTGGTTCAATTCCCAGCCAGGCACATAACCAGGTCTCCAGCCAGGTCTCCAGCCAGGTCTGTAGCTGAAGGCAGGTGAAAGGCAAACCTACATTGATGTCTCTCCCTCTCTGCCTGTCTGCATCTCTCCCTTCCCCTCTCTCTAAAAATAATAAATGAATTTAAAATCTTAAAGAAAAAAAAAGTGATAGGGAGAAAGACAATGAGGGGGAAAAGAAGGAGATCCAGAGGGGAAAACGGCAAAAAGAATTTGAAGGAGAATGAAATTGGAGGAACCACTTGAGTGAGACCTAGAGGCAGCTCTGCATGGATTGTGTTAGCAGAGTTGACCCCTGTGGCCCTGGCTTCTGGGTTTTAGCACCTCCTGTCCTTTC
The DNA here is from genome assembly GCA_004026585.1 of Noctilio leporinus. NCBI lineage: Eukaryota > Metazoa > Chordata > Mammalia > Chiroptera > Noctilionidae > Noctilio > Noctilio leporinus. The sequence goes on from PVIW01004516.1 coordinate 49,848, forward strand.
CCTGTCTCTGTAGCTCTTTCTGGCTGTAAAGAGACCATGGGAAGGGCTGGAGTGGATTTGTCTCAGGCAGAGTTATGCTTAGTAAGTATGATTAAAATGAACCTCAGTCAGTGCCGGTTTGTCCCCTTCCTGAGCTCAGTTCTGAGGTGGTGGACTCAAGAAGAAATGTTTCTGAACCAGTTCCTCCCTTATGTCCAGGCTGTGTCACCAGGAGCTCAGCCTCAATCTCGGGATCTTCATCTTCTGGGTTGGTGTTCAGGCAGTGCATTGTGGCTCCCCTCCTTTTTCTCTTGAGCCCAGTGTTCAAAGCCTAATTTTTAACCCAGCTGTGTCATTGTCTCAGGGGCTCTCCTGAAACCATTACTGAATTCTCCATAGCTAATAGTGACACAGCTTTGAAAGAGTTCTCTCATGAGGATACTGAAGGAGAGGGTCCCGAGTATCACGGGGGAACAACCTCATGCTTAAGTTCATTTCTACATTCTTGTTTCAAACTAGGTTTTCATTGCTTTCGTTTATAATCTGCTTTAATTCTTTGAACCTTATCTTACTACTGCTTTTGGGACTTTCCTCATTTCTGAGTTGTGACTTTAGAGGCACAGAGTTATTGGCTACCACTTCAATAGTAGTATAGGCCAAGTTTGTTCTTTCAACAGTGTGGCATTAGCCAAGCAGGCTGCCCAGCTTGGGTTGGGTGATTCTTTGTTGCGTGGGCTTTCTGTGTTTTAGGATGTTTAGCAGCATCCCTGGTTTCTACCCACTAGATGCCAATACCACCCTCCCAGCCCTCCAGTGGTAAAAACCAAGAACATCTCTAGACAATGCCACAAGTCTCCTTAGGGGGCAAAATCACCTCTGTTTGAGAACCACTGCTCTGTCATTTCCCTACTAAATATTTCTGGCCTGTTGGGTCCTCTGGTGAACATATCAGTAAAACCAATATGATAAGCTTATAGTTCTTATATTGGAAATTTGCCCACCTCACGGAGGGTTTTGAGGGTAGAATGAAATCGTTCACAATGAGCAGGGTGTTTCAACTTAGTAAGAAACCATATGATGTCTACAACAGAATGTGTCTGAGGTGTAAAGCTGTCTCCTGGAATGGTTGTGTTTCTCCAAGTCTTTTAGGTTTTGGGCAGAAGCCACCTTCCTGTAGCTCCCAGTGGTGCCCTGTAGGGCAGAGTTGATAACATGTGTCATGAGAATTGTCATGAATCTGTCAGTTCCTGGTGTCAGACATCGGTTGATCTGGCACTCTGATCGCAGCAGTCTTCCTCTCCAAACCTGTATGGGTTTAAGAACCCTCCACCGCAGATGAGGATTACCTGCCACCCTGATCTCAAGCTTGTTTGCCTGACCCAAACTGTCTTGTTTTGGTCCCTTCCCCTCAACTTTCCCTCCTATAAAATCATACAGGACAGTCCAGAGATCCTGATGGGTTCTCCTTGACCCTGGCCACATGCATTCTAAGATGAACTCCTGAGTGGTCCATTGGGGGCTTCTGGTTGGAGAAGAGAAAACTACCTTTCTCTTTTAAGAAGGTCTTCCAAGGGCCATAATGCTCAGTTTCGTGAAACTAATTCCCCACCCCCTAAATATTACACCCCCTATGACCCTGTAACAAATTACCAAAAACTTGTGGCTCAAAATATATTTATTCACCTCCTGTTCTGGAAGTCAGAAGCCCGAAATCAGTTTCACTGGGCCAAAATCAAGGTATTGGTAGGGTCAGCAGCAATTACGTATAGCCAAAGAAAAACCCTGATCTGGGTTGCTGCCAAGACTCCTGATCTGACTCTTCTTTCTTTTTATTAAAAAAGTTTTTTTTAATTTACCAATTTCAGAGCGAAAGAGCCAAATAAGAATTTGTTGTTTCATTTATTTATATATTCATTTGTTGATTCTTTTCTTTTCTTTTTCTTTTTTTTTTTTAAAGATTTTATTATTTCCAGAGAGAGAGGAAGGGAGAGGCAGAGTGGGAGAGAAACATCAATGTATGGTTGCCTTTTCACCTGCCTCCAGCCAAGGACCTGGCTGGAGACCTGGCTTGCAACCTGGTTATGTACCCTGGCTGGGAATCGAACCAGCGACCTTTGGATTTTCAGGCCAGCACCTTTTCCACTGTGCTACCAGCCAGGGCCAACTCTTTTCTTTTTTTAATCCTCACTTGAGGATATGTTTATTGATTTTATTTTATTTTATTAAGATTTTATTATTTTTAGAGAGAGGGGAAGGGAGAGAGGCAAGGAGGGAGAGAAACATCAATGTATGGTTGCTTTTCACCTGCCTCCAGCCATGGACCTGGCTGGAGACCTGGCTTGCAACCTGGTTATGTGCCCTGGCTGGGGAATTGAACCAGTGACCTTTGGGTTCACAGGCTGGCTCCCTATCCACTTTGCCACCAGCCAGGGCCTGTTTATTGATTTTAGAGAGAGGAAGGGGCGGGGCAGAGAGAGAGAGAAATATCAATTGGTTGCCTCACCTATATGCCCTAATCAAGGACCAAACCCACAACCTTTTGTTGTATTGGATGATGCTCCAGCCAACTGAGCCACCTGACTAGGGCCATTGATTGATTCTTGTATGTACCATGACCAGGGATCAAACCTGCAACCTTGGCGTATTGGGATGGTGCTCTAACCAACTTAACTACCAGGCCAGGCCTGATGCTTCTTTCATGTGGACCAGAGGTCTGAGCTATGTTTCTTCCAAACTCTTGGAGTCTGTCTTTCATGGTGGTAGACTAGGCAATGGTCCTCAAAGATATCTAAGTCATAACCCTTGAGACCTGTGAATGCTACCTTCTATGCTATGGCAAAATGGACTTTGCAGATGTTACTAGATTAAGGATCTTGAGATGGAGAGATTATCCTGGGTTATCAGAGTGGGCCCTAAGTACTGTCACATGTCTTTCAAGAGGGAGGCAAAGGGAGATTTGATACAGAAGGAGGCAGTATGACTACTACAGCAAAGTGCTATAGTGCTGGCTCTGAAATGGGGGAAGAGGCCAAGGAATGATCTCTAGAAGCTGGAAAAGGCAAGGAAACAGATGCTCCCCTAGAACCTCTAGAAGAAGTGTGGTCCTGCCAATACCTTGATTTTGACCCAGTGAAACTGATTTTGGGCTTCTCCAGAACAGTAGGGGAACAAATATGTTTTATTTAAGATATAAGTTTGTGGTGATTTGTGTCAGTGGCAGCAGGAAGCTACTATAAGGCTTATCCACCTCCAGGTGACTTGGCTGACCCTTGTTCTTATGGCAGTCTTAGAGCATCCCTTTCATGGCAGTTGGAGATCTAGGTTCAACCTCTTTCCAAAACAATATTTGAGACTGTATGCTCTCAGAGGAGTCTTCATGACTACTTGGTAGCAAAAAGGAAGATCTCAGATACTGTAGTATCTCATGTTTGCTTTTGGAACTCACCCCGCACATTCAATTAAGTCAGTAATAAAGGGTTTCTTTCAGACTGTTGAGGATCCAAGATTAATTTAAATCTGATTCTAATTTCACCTTTTCCCCCTCCTCTCTTTTTCATTCCATTCATTCAACAGGTATATATTGGATATGTCCTCTGTGCTAGGCACTATTCAAGGCACTAGGGATGAACAAAGCAGATAAAAATATTTCCTGTTCTTAATGGTGGTTGTGGTGGGGAGCAGGGGAGAGAGCCAGAATTAAGTAAAAACTTGTCAGATGGTGATAAATGCCATATCAAAAAATAAAGCAGTAAAGAAGTAGGGGTAGCTTTAAATAGAGAGCTTGGGAACAGCCTCACAGAGAAGGTAATATTTAAGCTGAAAGAGGAGATTGGACCATGTGTGAGAAGAATCTTACTGGTAGAGGGAAAGCAAGTACAAAGATCCTGAGGCAGGAGCATGGCGATATGTTTGAAGAATAGTCAGGAGACCAGTATGGCTGGAGCAGAGTGAAGGAGGAAGAAAGGTCAGATATGTGACTGGGGTCAGCTCACCAGTGAGTGACCCTAAAATACTATAAAATTTTACTTCACATGGCCCTTTGCTCCTTCCTTCCTTCCTTCCTTATACCATTTCTTGATCTTTATGCCTGTGTTCCTTAGTTCCTTCCTATAGAATACTTGTCACATCATACCTAAGGAATATCAGCAGATAAACATAGTCAACTTAAAATATTAGAGGAGGAGGTCCTGGCTGGTGTGGCTCAGTGGATAGGCACCTGTCTGTGAACCAAAGTGTCGCTGGTTTGATTCCCAGTCAGGGCACATGCCTGGGTTGCAAGTCAGGTCTCCAACCAGGTCTGTAGCTGGGGGCCCAAGAAAGACAACCACACGTTGATGTTTTTTTCTCTCTCTTCTTCCCTCCCTTTCCCATTCTCTAAAAATAATAAATAAAATCTTTTTTTAAAAATTAGAGGAAGAAGATAAGAAAGCACCTTCTCTTGTGGTTAACAAAAGCAGGCCTACTGTCAGTGGTGGTCTGTACCTGGAAATGAGGGTTGGCACTCTCACTAGGCAGTTCTAGGGTGGTTTCTGTGTGTCTTCACTTATTAGGCTCCTTCTTAGCCTCATGAAGACCCCCAAGCCTGCCACTTAATTCCACTCCACCCCTCCTGGTCTACCCAGTGTTGAGTCCCAAAGTTGTCCATCTGAAATGCTTTCTTAACAAATCCCTCCTTGTCTCTCCCCAGAGCAGTGCCAAACCTGCCCTCTTCCTAGTTACTCAGCTCAGGTGCCTCGGGGCTGCCAGAGAAAGAACAGAATGCTTGAACTGTACAGTTAACCATTATCACCTGGGTCCTCAGCAACTAACACCACCCCCCCACCACCACCACCACCCCTGCTCCTCACTCTCTCCTGGAGCCACTCTTCATTGCTCGGAGTGGCCATTCTAACCCTCAGGACTCCGCCTCCTATAGATTCTCACAGTGTTCATGGGTTTCTAAGAAACAGATCCCAAAAGGTCAAGTAAGTCCAGCTTGAAAATTCACTCCCTCAATATTTCTAGCCCATGACAGTTTTGTGCTCTGACAGCATTCCAAAATGACAGCCTGTCAGTAGTCTGCATCATCCAGGGGCCAGGTACACATCGTCTCTACAAATCAAATCTTCCATGTCTGTGTCTCTGATTTTACAGTCCTCTGCCCATTACCTATTTTTAATAATGGTGCCAAATAGATTGTCATTGAAAAAAAAAACTTGGATAATAAACAGGTTGACATTGAAAACTAAACAAATTTTGATAATGAACAAATTGGCCAATGTTAATTTCTGTCTCCGAAGTGAAAATCACTTAGGTTATTCCCAAACTGCAGAATACACCCAATCAAAATTATATCAACCCAACCCTGTTTATAGTGTTCTAGTGTCTCATTCCTATGGTTTTGCTCTTGGCATCTTAATACCTCAGTATTTGTACAACATCTACTTACAATTTGTCTTTCATATCCTTGCAGTGTGTCACCTTTTAGAAAAATATTTAGTCTGTTTTCTAGCCTATTCCCTGACCCATAGGCTTATCTGCACCCAGGCCAAGGCCTCCCTCTGTCCCCTGCAAGCCTAGGGCAGGCTTTCTACTCTGTCATGAAAACAACTGGTTTGTTCACCTGCTGTTCTCTGAAACAGAGACTTTGTTGAGTCTCAGGAGAGCAGCCTGCAATGCATGGTCATATCCTCAGTCCTGATAGGTGTGCATTGGCTGTGATCAGAGATTATCTCTCTAGAAATTGGTTCCTTAATGTGCAAGGGCCTTGTGCAGAGATGCTCACCAAGCACATGTTGGATGGAATGGGGACTGGATACTCAGCCTAAGTGACCTTTTTCCTATAGAATGGTCCTGGCACTAGTCTACACCAAAGCCCTGTCTGGAAAGTCATTTCATAGGGCAACAGTCATACACCTATTGAATGAAATTTAAGCTGACATGTTCACTCTTGGACCTCTTTCCTAGTTGTTATGCCTCCCTTTGATTGAGGGTCACTAAAGACAACTGATATTTTTGGCTTTGATAGTCTTTCCCAGTTGCCTCCTTCCCCACTCTTTCTTCACTGTGGGTCTGGGAAGTCTCCCTTCTCACACCTTTAGCTTGGTGGCGGCCATGTGGATGGGGTTGTTGCCTGCATTCTAACCCCTGATATTGGACTATTAAGTTCTTCAAGACCTGAGCTCACCTGTGTGTAAATCCCCTTTCCATGGCTCTCATGTGTTGAATACACTGTTAATCTTTTTACCTCACCTTGTTTTAACTACACAAACCTGAGAGGAGGGAATCATTGTACCCCTTTTAGAGATGGGGATACTGAGACCCAGACTGGTTAGGAAAGTTGCCAAAAGCTTCACAGCAACAAGTGGCAGAGTTGGGACTTGAACCCAGGTGATTGAAGCCCATGCCTCTCATCACCATATTCAGTGCCTCCTCACAGATGACTGGCGGGCTGAATCTAATTATTTCATTTTGGAAAATACCTGCTTGACTGGCCAGGCTGGAGTTGGCTTTAGGGAACGCTCCCTGCTTTCCAGCACTGCAGAGTCTCTTGCTGCTCACTGATCAGAAGCAAAATGTTGGCAGGCTTTGGGCCCCCTGCAGAGTCTCATTCCAGGTCAATGGACAGAGGAGCCCTGAGAATGGCTGTACTTAGTGGCTGCCTGGGTCTGCTTCAAGGTAGTGAGTGGCCTGCTAGAGCCATAAGAAATAACCAGCTAACTGGTAAGGTGGGAGGGACTCATAGGAGAAAAAAAAACAGGATCTTCTTCAAGATATTTATTAGCCTGCTTTCAGTCTGGAGAAGAAAAAGAGAAGATGGCCCAGATGTGCCCATATGGAGAGAAGGGAGAGAAGGAAGGGAAATTGCCTTTATTCAGATTCTCCCATGGGCCAGTCATTACTCAGTTGAGAAGCTTATTGGCTCTTACCCAGCCTGCAACATGTGGGTATTGGTGCTATTCCCACTTAACAGAGGAGGAGGAATAGGTAGGATCAGAGAGATTCAACAACTTGCTCAAGTCACACACGTGACAAATAATGGAGCTGGGGTTTGAGCCCTTTGGAGCCCCTCTTCTCAGTTCAGTAACTCTGTGGTTCCTGCTTGTGTCACCTTAGCTCGGGCTTTCCAGTTGAATGCAAATGGGTGCAAGTATTCACCCATAGACTGAGAGAGGCTGAAGGGGAATCAGGGCTCCTGGTACCTGTCCTGCTCAGTAGCACCAGCCCTTCCTAAACCAGTAGGACTTAACTGGGCTCAAACCAGCAGTAACATTTCATTTTGTTCCTCTCTTGAACCTTGCCACCCTGGTTTATTTTTGGAGAACTGTATTTATTTCTGTTCCCACTTCCTGGCTGGAGGCAGAGGTTGGGGTGCAGGGAAGGCATTGGGAATCAGAAGAGTCAGGCATAGGTGGTATCTCATTGGTGACCTTGACTGAGCTCTGGGGACTGTGCCCACCTACCTGCCTTGATGGCCCCTCCTTGGGCCAACAGTAGGCCCAGGGCATCCTGGACAGAGGGATGAGGCACTCCTCATTTCCTGACTTCTCAGGAGGAATGAGCTTTTCCCAGGAACACAGCAGGAAGTAGCAGGTGGCCCTCTTTGCATTTCTAGCTTACTGGCTATGAGGATAAGGACTTTGTGGGAATATTGAGGGGGTAGTGAGTAAGAGCACACTGCCTGGGACTAAGTTCTGGCTCTGCTAGGCTTTATTCCTCAACAGCTTCTCCACCTATGACGTGAGGGGATAAGTATATAATTATAGATCCTGCTGTTCAGGCTGACTTGAGAATTAAAAGATCTCATACATAAAAGCACAGAGGAGGCACTCAGAGGGTGTTGATTGTTTTAGTGTTAGCATATCTCTGGACCTGGGGGACCCAGTACCCAGGTGGGTGCCAGTAAATGCTGGTTTAACTGGACACAACTTCAAGATCATTTGTCTTTCTCTTTGTATCTGAATGTTGGCTGGTATGGTTGTTTGGTCCAGTCAGTGGTCGCTCACAGAACTCAGCCCCGTGGGGTAACTCCCACGAGCTGCTGCAGTCTACCCCTGCCAGCCCCTGCCTGGGCCCTGGAAGGGGCAGCCAAGTGAGGTGAGGCATCTTTCAGCTTGAGGATGTCAGTAGTCCCTAAGCCCTTTCTAAGGCTTTGACTTTGGGTGTGAGCTCTAGAAGGGTCGGAGCCTGTGTCCCATGGGTACAGACACTGCTGGGTGGTTCTGGGTGGTTGGGCCTGGCCTGAGGTTTTGGAGGAAGGGCAATAGTGAGAAATATCTTTGGAAATTTGTATTTGGGGTCTTAGAAATTAACCAGATGCTACCAATGGCCAGGTTTGTGGGAATTTGGGGAACTGTCCTTTGTAAGGATATATAGCTGACACTTGACCACACAGGTTTATTTGTGTGTGATTTTTAATTTATTTTTAAGTGTTTTAATTATATAAATAATGCTTATTCATTATGGACAATTAGAAAATACAGATCAGCACTGAGAAGAAAATAAGTCATACGTAATCATGCCATCTGTGAGTGATTGCTGTAAAGTTTGGCCTGTGTTCTTTCAGATTTTACTACTGCTGTATATATCTAATTTTTTCCCTTAAAAATGGGATATTGTTTAACACTCAGTTTTGGGACTTGCCTTTCCCATATTTCAGGTGGTCTCCTTATGTCTGTGTGCTCTCAATCTTACTGCCCTTTGTGAGTGAGCAAAGAAAGGCATTTTGCTCAAAGGGTGGCATTTGGGAAAAAGCCCCTGGTTGCTCAGAAGGAAAGGATACCCTGAGATGAGATGGAATGGTCATGCCTGGGATGGAGTAGGGAGCAGGGCCTTAGGAAGAATGACATAGAGGTCCCAGGCTTTGTCTTGTCTTGAAGCAGTGAGAACAAACTGGGTCATATATGGGGTGGGGGTGGGGCTGGGAGTAGAGGCAGAGCAGTAGCAGGTGGCTGTGAGGACTTCTACTGAGATGGCAAGCAAGCTGGCAAGTAAGAGACCTGAAGGCTAAGGGGCCCACATATGGGCCAGAAATAGGGGTGAAGGGAATACATCTTGATGGCATTTGCTCTTACACCAGGACCTGCTCTTTCCATGAACCTTCGCCTGGTTTGCTTTCCCCACCTGGCAGTGCTGAGGCCAGGTGGTTTGGCAGGTCTGGTATCCCTGGCCGTCATGCCCTGCTGACGGCTGTGTGCCAGCAGCTGCTCCATGGCGCTGCCCTAGGTAGTAGGTGGGATCTGAGCATAGTAATCTCAGGCACAAGGAAGATGTTCCCAGCGTCCTTATGATCGAAAGCTCAGATTCTATTCTAGAAAAGCAACTTGAAGCTAGGGAGAAAATTGAAGAAGGGTTTACTGGGAGGAACAAGCTATGCCTCCTCTTTATTTCTGATGGACTAAAGTGGGGTCTCTGGCAGTAGGTAAGGAGAAGGCCTATGTGAGCCCTGAAGGTGATTGAGACTTGGCCAGGTTCGGCAGATAACCTTTTGCTGCAGAGCAAGGTAGCTTCCCTGTATGGCTTCTCAAAGCCTGCATTGCACTCCTCCCTCCCTCCACTCCTGAACTATAATTAAGTTCCTGTGTGAAACTATATCCCTCAGCTGACACACGCTTGTAACCACACTCCTGGTCATTGGGCAGCTCATCCGAGGTGACTCCTGGGGGTGATGTCTCTCTCAGCCTGCAGACGTTCTTGGATAGGTCTGAGTAGGAGGTGGGGACCCACCAGAAAAGGGGTGGGTGCAGTGAGACAGAGACAGCCCTTGCCCAAGAGCCAGAAAGTGGAAAGTCATGGGGAAATGAAGGGCTGGTAAGCAGCCAAAATGCCATGGAACATAGAGGTGGAGGAGACGACAGGCAGATTTACAGGGTGGGAGGGCATGGATAGGGACAAGCTTTCCATTACTGAGCCATGAGGCAGATTTTGAGTAGTTTATGTACTTTCTTTTTTATTCTATATATTTTTATGGCATTAAAAAATTGATATATACTTCATATAAAATTCACCACTTTAAAGTATACACTTTAGTGAATTTTAGTATATCCACTATGTTGTATAACTATAACTACTATCTCATTCCAGAACATTTTCATTACTGCTGAAACAAACTCTACCTCTTAGTAGTTAGTTCTAATATATCACCCTCATCCATCCCTTGGTTACTATAAATCTGCCATTATTCAGTATGGACTTACCTGTTACGGACATTTCATATAAATAGAACCATATAATATGTGGTCTTTTGTGTTTGCGTCTTTCACTTAGCATAATGTTTTCAAGGTTCATCCATGTCATTCTATATAATGGTACTTCATTCCTTTTTTATGTCTGCTAATATTTCATTGTATGAATAATATCTCATTTTGTTTATTCATTTATGGATGTTTTATTCATTGATGGATGTTTTTTACCTGCTATGAGCATTCATTTTTAGGCTTTTGTGTGGATATATGCTTTAAGTCTTTTTGGAACTTTACCTAGTAGAATTGCTGGGTCATATGGTAACTTTTGAGTTTAACGTTTTGAGGAGCTGGCAACCTATTTTCCACCATGGTTGCACTGTGGCCTCCCTCCCTTCCTCATTCATTCATTCATTCATTTATTATGTTTATTGTCTATTTACTTACAATTGTAAAATACACATAACATAAAGTCTACCATGTTAACCATTTCAAATGTACAGTTTGTTGGCATTAAATATATCACATTGTTGTCCAGTTATCACCACCATTCATCTCCTGAACTGTATTTTCTCTTGCAAATATGAAACTATGTACCCATTAATAACTCGCCCTTCTGCCCTCCCCTCAGTCCCTGGCATCTGCCTTTCTACTTTCTGTGCCATGAATTTGACTACTGTTAAGTATCTCATATGAGTGGAATCATACAGTATTTGTCCCTTTGTGACTGGCTTATGTTACTTAACGTAATGCCTTCAAGGTTCATTTGTGTCGTAACATATGTCAAAATTTCCTTTTTAAGACTGAAGAATATTCCATAGTGTGTCACATTTTGTTTATCCATTCACCAATAACCTTTTGGTTATTGTGAATGTGCTGCTCTAAACATGGATATGCAAATATTTATGTCGCTGCTTTCAATTCTTTTGGGTATATACCCACATGTAGAATTGCTAGATCACATGGTATTTCTGTTTTTAGTTTTTTAAGGAACCACCATAGTGACTGCATTATTTTACATTCCCACCAGCAGTGTGCAAGGGTTCCAAAGCTGTTGCTAGGCTAGAGTCCTTAGAATTTTGAGATCACTGCTCCATGTTTCAATATGAATTATGAAGTAAGTTGGATTATAGCTCCTTTGTAAATGATCTGTATTTCCCTCTCTAAAGATGTAAGAATTTTCCATACTCTTGGAGTTCAGACATCACTCAAAGATATATGTAGGTATCAGTCTTTCCTTAATTCCTAAAGGGCCTTTAATTGCTGAAGACAAATCTTTGGGGACTTCAGGTAGTGTTTTACTGTTTGTTTTTCTTCAGTGTCTTTATCCTTTGCGTGTAGGACTCTTATTAGATAGACTCTGGACTTTTTGACTTCCTGGTTCATTGCTAGTGTGTAGAAATATGACTGATTTTTACATAGTATTGATATTATATTCTTCAATCTTGCTGAACTTTATTTCTAATAATTTTTTAGTGTATTTCTTAGGATTTGCCATATATAAGATCATGCCACCTGCTAATAGAGTTTTACTTTTCCTTTCCAATCCTAATAACTTTTATTTCCTTTTCTCATCTAATTGTCCTGCTAGAATCTTCAATACATTATGAATAGAAATAGTGAGAGTGACATCCTTGTCCTGTTCCTGACCTTACGGGGAAAGCTTTCAGTCTTTTAGAGCTATTCATATTTTTTCAAGTATTTTACTTATTTATTTTTAGAGAGAAGAAAAGGGATGGAGAAAGAGAGAGAGGGAGACATCAATGTGTAGTTGCCTCTTGTGAGCCCCCAACTGGGGACCTGGCCCACACCCAGGCATGTGCCCTGACTGGGAATTGAACCAGCAGCCCTTTGATTCCCAGGTTGATGCCCAATCCACTGAGCTACACCAGCCAGCACAGAGCTGTTAATTTTATTTTATTTTTAAAAGATTTTATTATTTTTAGAGAGGGGGTAAGGGAAAGAGGGAGGTAGAGAGAGAGACATCAATGTATGGTTGCCTTTCACCTGCCTCCAGCTGTGGACCTGGCTGGAGACCTGGCTTGCAACTTGCTTATGTGCCCTGGCTGGGGATTGAACCAGGGACCTTTGGGTTCGCAGGCCAGTGCCTTATCCACTGTGCCACCAGCCAGGGCTTTTAAAAACAGATTTTATTTATTATTTTTGGAGAAAGGGGAAGGGAGAGGCAGAGAGGGAGAGAGACATCATTGTGTGGTTGCCTTTCACCTACCTCCAGCTACAGAGCTGGCTGGAGACCTGGCTTGCAACCTGGTTATGTGCCCTGGCTGGGAATTGAACCAGCAACATTTGGGTTCTCAGGCCAGTGCCTTATCCACTGTGCCACCAGCCAGGGCCCAGGACCATTTTTTAATAAATAATTCCCGACTTGCTACAAAATTCAAAAGGCATTCCCTCTTCCCCTCCCCCATCCCTCAGCCTCCCAGGACCCCTTGTGGAGGAAGCCCTCATAGCCACTTTCATTTATGATCATGCACCCATGTCTTATTACATTATTATTTTCTAGGCAGGTGGTTGTCTGCTATGCTCACTGCTCCAGTGTTTTTTCTTGTCCATTTTGCATACCAGTATGTGTGGAGCTTCCTCATTCTTTTTCACTATTATATGGGTATGCCGTTCCCTATTTATTGATGGATGTGCAGGTGATTTCTAGTCTTTGGCTATAATATATGTCTTTTTGCACACATGTAAGGAAACATTGATAATGATACAGTGTGACAGATGCAGTGATAGAAATATGTGTGGAAACACTGTGGGGAGCCAGAGAAGGCTTCCAAGGAAGGTTGGTTGATGGAGCCTTAAAGGCTCATAGTGAGCCTTGGCATGTGAAGTGGGCCTTGCAGGCTGGGCAGGATTGTAACTGGCAGAGATGTTGTAGGAAGGGTAGATATGAGTAAAGGAGTAACAGCTCAGATGATGCCGGGGAAATTAAGAGTATTAGTTATCTATTACTTAATAACAAATTATCCCCAATTTAGTGGCTTACAATGACATTTATAATCTTGACATTTATGTGGGTTTGATTACATAGAGGTGTGAATACCAGGAGGCAAGTGTTACTGTAAGCCATTATTTGAAATAAACTTATGTGTTTGAGAATTAGGAATTAATCTGCAAACAGTTGAAGTCATGGAAGGCTTTTACACAGGAGAATAAATGTGACAGGTGTCATCTAAGGCAGTTAATCTGCTAGCATTATACTAGATGGTCAAAATGGAGAAAGATATACAGGTAGAGACTTAGATTTGGAGATGTTTGTATTTTACCCAGGTGAAAGTTTCTGGCTTGTAGTAACACTTGCTTCGTATCAAGTACCTTTACACTATGTACTTTGGCTGCATTTTCTGTCTTTGAAATGACCACGAAAAGAAGGCATTACTGATTTATATTCAGTTTGCAACTGAGGAAACTAAGCCTCAGAGAGGTTAAGAAACTTGGATAGGGTCTACAGCTCATAAGTTGCAGGGGAGCACTTAGGTTTGCATGGCCTTGAGACTGTAGTTTGGTAGTGATGGGAATAGAAAGGCTGGGGTGAGCGGGGAGGTGACGGATTAGCCTCTCCCTGGGTGCTGAAGGCAGATAGGGGCGTCTGGGGGATTGTGTCTTTGAACTTAGGTGGCTGGGACAAAGATGACATTGACAGAAAGAAGAGAAGCCAACAGGGACACTGGCGGGGTGGGGGACAGTGAGTCATTCCTGTTGGGCACTTACTGGCAGGGTCCTTCCCAATTATAGTTCCTATATTTTGTATATGAAGAGGTACCCATGACCAAAAAGGGCTCTAAAAGTGGGAGCTTGTTGGTGAAAGGCTATTTACTGTGGGATTGTTGTTTGTTCAGACACTGGGTTTACATGTTCTCTTAGCAGCCTGTAGACCATGTGGTGGAAGTTCTGCTATAGTCTACTAAGGAAGCAGTCTCTGGGCCAACCTAGATTTAAGGAGGGGAACTAGACTTCACATTTTGATGGGAGGAATGGCAAGGAGATTGTAGCCATATTTAGTCCACAGACATCCAACAAGTAATAAAGAGCCCAGATTTTGCACCCGGATCTGTGTGATTCAGACCCAGGGGTCTCTGTGCAATACCATACTGTGTTCCTTTCTGCTTCTGGCTTTTTGGTGACTGCCAAGCTTGCTGGCTCGTGTGTGTCGTTAGAGGAAACTGATGTTTATTTTGACCTACCAGAGAGGTAGTTGCACTAGTCAATGTTTTTTCACAGGTTAGCACCCAGGATTATTGGGCCTAAGAGAACCTTCCAGATAGGCTTTATCTTAGGGATTTGCTATCTGCCCTTCAGGCTTCAACACCAACTAACACATGGAATTTCCTCATGGGAGTTTCCCTCTTTTCATCTGGACTGCTGGCCTTGCGGGATCCTTGTGGCCAGATGTGCAGCCTGGCCCTGTACAAGTTGTCCCAGATGGTGCCTAGTTCTATGTTTCCCAGACATGTCTCAGCTGGCAGATTTGCCAGGGAGTTTTGGGAAAAATGTAGATTCCTGGGCCTTGGCTTAGGCCCCTTGATTTAGAATTTCCAGGAATGAAGTCCAGGAATTTTTAAAAGATTTTCTTTATTTTTAGAGAGAGGGGAAGGGAGGGAGAAAGAGCTGAAGAGAAATGTCAGTGTGGTTACCTCTTGCATGCCCCTCATAATGGGGACCTGGACTGCAACCCAGGCATGTGTCCTAACTAGAAATTGAACCTGAGACTCATTGGGTCTCAGACCAGTGCTCAACCCACTGAGCCACACCAGGCCGGGAATTTTAAAGCTCCCCATTGACTTGAGTGTGGAGCCTGGTTGGGGAATCACTGACTTCTCAGAAAGGTGCCTTTGAAGTCACTGATTAGAGGTCATGAGGGCTCACACTTCACATCCTAGAAGTGACTATTGAAAGTGTCCATGAGGCACTTCTTTCCAGAATGGTGATGTAGGTAAACATGGCTTGCCTCCGCACAAAACCACACCAAAATGACAACTAAACTGTAGAACAACCATTATTCAGAACCATCAGAAATTAAGCTAAATGGAAGTCTAACAATCACAGAATTAAAGGAGAAACCTTATTGAGACTAGTAGGTGGCATAGAGACACAGAAGAGGCTGGTCCCAGCCCTATCCTAGGCCCCCAGCACAGGGCTGCAGTGCCAAGACGATAAGTCTCCATAAATTCTGTCTGTAAACAGCAGCGGGGATTGAGACGATAGAAGACAGACACTTGTGGAATTCCAAGCAGTTCTTCTTAGATGGCCCATGCACAGGCTTACTCACATTCATTCCCTGTGAGCTCTAGCATGGGGGCAGCAGATGGAAAGGCACCAGAGACAGAGGGGGAGGAACTGAATTGTCCAGCATCAGGGCAAGAGCTGGGGGGGCAGCTTTCTCCCAGACAGTGGTGCTGGTAGACGCCATTGTGTTTTTTTTTTTTTTCCTGAGCCCCACCCCCACCCCAGAACCACAGAGCCAGCAGGAAGGTGCCATATCTGAGACTCCATCAGCCTTGCTCACACTGCTTGCCCCACCCTGGTGATTCCCTAAGGTCCTGCCCCACCCAATTTTTGAGCCCACCCCAGTGTTTCCAGTGGCTTTTCCCTAGGAATGGTTTGTCTTGGACCATGCTTCAGATTTTCCCAAGTTCTCTCAAATAGGCAGCCTATAGTTTCAGCGAACCCTAGTCCTATATCTTTTGCTACGTTGCCACAGGCCTGGCACTAGCAGTAGCCAGTCTTAGTTCACAGTGTGGCCTCAGCTAAGCACTTCCACACCCAGCGCAAGTAATAGCCATCTGCAGATCACTTTGTAACTTACGCTGTGTGACCCCAGACAGAACACAGGTGGTGGCTAACCTTGGATGTGCCAATAGAAATCAAGGTTTAACTACAGCAAGAAAGTGTACACTGCCCACATGGTAGGCAGCTGTGAGTACCCAGCTTGGGTTGTAGGGGAGGCTGTGCCACTGGACCCTACAGAACACCTACTACATTAGGCCACTCTACCAAGCCTGGGAGATGTGGCAGCTCTACCTAATACATAGAAACAAACACAGAGAGGCTGCCAAAATGAGACAAAGAAACATGGCCCAGATGAAAGACTAGAGCAAAACCCCAGAAAAATAACCAATGGCTGTAAGGATGCTCAGTGAACTTAGTTAGAACCTTAGCAGTATAAAAAAGATCCAGTCAGATATGAAGGATATAGCCCTGGCTGGTGGCACAGTGGATAAGGCACCAGCCTGTGAACCTAAAGGTTGCTGGTTTGATTCCCAGTCAGGGCACACAACCAGGTTGCAAGCCAGGTCTCCAGCCAGGTCTGTAGCTGGAGGCAGGTGAAAGGCAACCATACATTGATGTCTCTCTCCCTCTCTCCCTCTTTCTCTTTCCCTCTCTCTGAGAATAATAAAATCTTAAAAAAAAAAAAAAATGAAGGGTATAGTAATTGAAATAACAATTTACAAGGAATCAACAATAGAGTAGATGAAACCAAGAATCAAATCAATGATTTATAATATAAAGGAGCAAAAACAGTGTGGGTGGGGAGGGGGACAGAGGGGAGCAAAAAAGGGATGGATGTAATACAACAACAATAAAATTTTTTAAAAAGGAGCAAAAACAACCAATGAGAACAGCAAGAAGAAAAATCTGAAAAAAGAAAAAAATGAGCATCATGTAAAGAGCCTCTGGGACAACCTCTAGCATAGCAACATTTGCACCATGGTGATGCCAGAAGGAGAAGCGAGAGAGAGCAAGAAATTGGAAACCTATTTGAAAAAATAATGACAGAAAACTTACCTAACTTGGTGAAGGAAATAAGCATACAAATCCAGGAAGTGCAGAGAATCCCAAATAAGATAAACCCACACCAGGACCTATCATAATTAAAATGCCAAAGATTAAATACAAAGACTCTTAAAAGGAGCAAGAGAAATGCAGTTAGTGATCTACAAGCGAGTTCCCATAATACTATCAGCTGATTTCTCAAAAGAAGCTTCTCAGGCTAGAAGGGATTGCAAGAACTATTTAATGTGTTGAGAAGCAAGGACCTACAACCAAGGTTACTGTACCCAGCAAGGCTGTCATTTAGAATCAAAAGATAGATAAAGAGCTTCCCAGATAAGAAAAGGCTAAAGGAGTTTACCACCAAACCAGTATTATATGAAACGTTAAAGGGTCTTCTTTAAGAATAAGAATAAAGGCCCCGCCCGGTGGCACAGTGGATAAGATAGTGGCCTGTGAACCCAGAGGTCACTGGTTTGATTCCCCAATCAGGGCACATAACCAGGTTGCAAGCCAAGTCTCCAACCAGATCCGTAGCTGGAGGCAGGTGAAAGGCAACCATATATTGATGTCCCTCTCTTTCTACCCCTCTCTCTAAAAATAATAAAATCTTTTAGAAAAAAAGAATAAGAAAAAGATTAAAAATATAAATTAATAATAGCCCTGACTGGTGTGACTCAATGGGTTGAGTCTCAGTCTACAACCCAAAAGGTCACTACTAGTTCAAATCCCAGTCAGGCCACATGCCTGGGTTGTGGGCCATTTTATATAAATGGGGGTCATACAATATGTCATCTCTTGTGATTGGCTTCTTTCACTGAACATAATTGTATGCTGTTTTTAGTTTCGGGGGGGTTTTAAAAAGATTTTATTATTTTTAAAGAGAGGGGAAGAGAAAGAGGGAGAGAGAGATCAGTGTATGGTTGCCTTTCACCTGCCTCCAGCTACAGACCTAGCTGGAGACCTGGTGGCTTGCGACCTGGTTATGTGCTCTGGCTAGGAATCGAACCAGCAACTTTTGGGTTCGCAGACCAGTGCCTATCTATGTATGCTGTTTTGAAACCTGCTTTAAACATTTATATAACTAGCAATTTAAATAGTTTTCAAGAATGCGTTTTTAACAGCAGAGCAGTATTTCATCTTATAGGTGTATCTGCTGATGATATTTAGGTTGTTTCTTGTCTTTTACTATTGTCTCTAATGCTTCCTGTTCTCAGAAATTATGTTTGTTAATTTATTGGTTAATTGTCTGAATCCTTGACTAGCACAGAAGCTCATTGAAGACAACCACCTTGTGTATCTTACCAACATTGTCTTCCCACTGCCTGGCACTTTGTAGTAGGTATTGTTCAAAAGTGTGTATGTGCACCCATGTGTGTATAATTTTGAATGAACCAAAATGTCAGGGTATTGATAAATTTTGCAAATTTCAGAAAGTGAAACTAATTTATCATCTCTGCAATATATGACAGCACCTGAATCACTAAATCTGAGTTAACATAAAGGAAGTCCTGTGAACCATTTAGTTTGGGAATCAATGGTCACACACACCCATTTTCCTGGTCATGCAATCCTGACTACTGGGTAAGAAGGTGGTGTCTAGGAGCTCTGACCGTGGTCCTCATGTGGCACTGTGGTGTCACGTCATTTCCTGTTGTCCTGGCAGAGGCTATATGGCACTCTCTGACCACTTCCCTTGTTACGTGTAGACAGGCACATCGGGTAATAAGTAAAGTTGGGTTGGTCAAGTGTGTAAAAGATGTTGGTTTCAGCTGCTGATTGAAATGCCTTTTGAAGTCATTGGAGAGATATCACTCTGGAAGTTGTGTGCCTTAAAAAATAGAAATTAAGAAATGTTTCCAGGAAGTCTGATGCAATCAACCCAGCCTGTCCCCTCTGAGGTGGTAGGCACCCACATACTGGTAAATGTTGCCTGAGTCACCCTCTGGCTGCAGTCCCCACTCCCGTCCACACAGTTCCTGTCTGGGAAAGCCTGCTACCCGCCTATGCCTAGGAACATTGCCAGGGATTTGGTCTAAGTCTCTCCAGGTCCTGGCAACAGCCTCCCGCTCATGGATTCACAACACTTCTTTCCTTCAAAGAGGAGTTGTAGCGTCTGCTTTTTTTTTTTTAGATCAGTGAAGTATATACACTTGGGATTTGAAGGGCGAACTGGATGGCAAGGCAGTATTTGTGTAGCAGAGAGCTCACATGCCCCTCTGTGGGTCAGGGAAGGCCTTAGAAATTCGCCTTCCCCAGCAACAGCTGTCTGGTTAGCCTTTTATTCATCTCTCATGGTTTTCATAACACATTTCCTTTGGACTTTGCTCCAATCTTTCTCCATCCTTTTCATAAGGAGGCGCCTCCTACAACTTCACAGATCACCTGTTACACACGCCTTAGCTGTTTTTCTTTGCATCTCAGGAATCTCCCATGTTCACATAAGTGTTCATTGTTTTATTATTCAGTGTGTATAGTACTTTATTAGACTCTGGAAATATACAGTGGAAGAGGTAGGCCTTATGCTCTAGGAGGTGAAACATCTCCCCTCCCTGGCTTGGTTTCCCTTCCTCCCTGCCTTTGCTGTCTAGGTTCCTCTTGCCCCTCCCTGAGTGTGAGGGTCCTGGGAGCTTCTGGCCTTCCTCTCTTTCTCTCACCCTCTCTTCTAGCCCTTGCTGGGGCTGGGACCATTTATAGATACCAATACTGAACCTTTTGCCCCAAATCCTTCTCTGCTGAGTGCCAGGCCCACATGCCCCCCTCCCCCCCCCCATTTTTTTTTTTTTTAAGGAGAGAGGAAGGGAGGGAGAGAAACATTGATACGAGAGAGAAATATCTATCATTTGCCTCTCCTACATGCCCTGACTGAGAACCAACCCCACAACCTAGGTAAGTGCCCTGACCAGGAATCCAACTGGCGACCTTTTGCTTTATGGGACAACATCCAACCAACTGAGCCACACCAATCAGAGCTGGAGTGCTCAGTTTTCAAGCAGAGCTCCTTTTTGTCTCCTTTCTTCCCACAGTTCCATTTCCTTCATTATATGCCATTCTTTCAGTTCCCGAGAGCCTTTTGACAGTTTGAACCCCTCTCTACACCATCCATAGGTGTCCTTCCTTGTTCTCTCAGTCTTTACTCTCAGTGTTCTGATTTTACTGCCAGTAATGGGTTGAATAATGCCCTCCCAAAAGGTATGTCCACATCCTAACTCCTCAGAACCTTATTTGGAAAAAGGCTTTGTAGGATTCTTCCCTGTTCTGTAGCTATGTACATATCTGTGCATGTTGGATTATTCCTTGGGCCTGATAATAGGGACAGTTTCCAGTTTCCAGTGAATATATGTTCATCACTTCCCAAGCGCAAAGGCATGGTTCACTGCCTTCCTCTCTCCCCCAACACCTAGGTCAGGAGATGAGGAAGGCTGTGTGCATAGCAGCCGCAAGTGTAGTCCTTGGAAAGGTGGGTCTGGGTTTGAATTCTGGTTCTCTCACTCATTAGCCGAGGGTCTTGGACAGATTATTAACCTCTCTGAGTTGCAGTTTACCCTTCTGGAAAATGGGTCTAATGGGTGGTTATAAGGATTAGATTATGTAGTGGTTAGCAGTGTGCCTGACACTGTGCTTTGTAATTGGAGAGATTCAGTCTGTACATATAAGTATCTGAAGCTTGGGCAAGCCTAGGAACTCTGACTCAAATTCAGCCTCGCCCTCTATTGTCCTACCACAGTTCTTCTCATCTGTCCACAGTGCTGCCTGTGGTGGTGGGCTGTGAAGTGGATCATCTAGGAGAGTAAACAGAACATGGGCATGCATGAAGTGTTATGACAAAGCAGTTGAGAATACGGGTTCTGGAGTTAGACCTGGGTTCAAAGGCAGGCTCTGTGTAACCCTGCTTCAGGTGGCCTTGGGGAAGCTCTCTTTGCCTCCCTGAGCCTAATTCCCTCATTTGTAAAATGGTAATAATAGGGGTACACAACTCATAAGGTAACTGAGAGAATTAAATGAAGGAAAGCTCATAAAACACGGAGCATGTGCCTGATTCCTTGTAAGCGCTATATGAATTTTAGTAGAAATGACCAGCTTCCACTGTGGAGCATGGTAAGTACATTGAGGCCTGAGCCACTGGGTAGCACAGCTGCAAGGGTGGTGGTACCCCCTGGAATTATGTAACAAGGAGACTTTGAGAAATCACAGTTCCAATGTTGTCTGTTTCATAAACTCCTGATTCTGCATGAGTGAACAAATAGCACAGAGGGGTTCGCCATTCTTTGAACCACAGAGCCCTTGGATTTTTCTGGTGGTGCTTGTCATAGTCTTTCTTATATTATGGTTATCCTTTACTCCACCTGAGAGCAGGGTTGGGCACTGGGTAACTATTTGACTACTTGAATTGAACTTTGAGATTCAATAGTTAGGAGCAGTCAGTTCATTGGTAGCAAACCATAGTGTGTCTGGCTCCTGATCCCCACTTCTGGTGTATCCTTTTCTTCTGTGACTGCACAGATATAGGGTTCCATTTTCCAAAGAACATTTTCACT
This sequence comes from Noctilio leporinus, assembly GCA_004026585.1. Classification (NCBI taxonomy): domain Eukaryota; kingdom Metazoa; phylum Chordata; class Mammalia; order Chiroptera; family Noctilionidae; genus Noctilio; species Noctilio leporinus. The sequence goes on from PVIW01004516.1 coordinate 71,314, forward strand.
CTGTAGGTGGGCCTCGAAGCAGCTCTGGAAGCCTGAGGCACTCCCACTCCTGGGGTCTCTGGCAGAGCTTGGATGGGCCAGGCATCAGTGGGAAACACAGGTTTACTGCCATGGCCATGACAAGTCCAGGGACTGGGGCTTGGGGTTTGGTTTGGGGCTTTTTGGATTTTTTTAAAAGAAGTAAGAATTATGTACATTCTTAATACTGTGTTGTTAAGAATCTTCTCTGAAAAACTTGAATAACCACTGACCTTGTGACTGTTTCTCTTAACTGCTTATGGGATATCTTCACCTCGAGGTCTTCAGAGATCCTGAATCTCAACATGCCACAAAATGAGCCTTATATTTTTTGTCAGGCCTGCTCTTCCCACAATCTCCACCTTAACGGGTGCATCCCCATGCCCTTGGTCACTTGATGGTTGTCCTCCATTTGTCTCCTCTCCCCAGTGTCTCTTTTAATCAGTTACCAAATCTTGTTGATTCTTCCTTTTTTAATATCCCTTCTGCTTTTGCCTTTGAGTCTGATAATCTAGTGCGATCTCACCTTGTGGTTATTTGCCTCATATTTTCATCCTTTCTGTCTCATCATGTTTTAGGAGTTTCATAAACAGAATCTGAAAAATATGTCCCAAATGCATTTAATTTATTTACATTTTGGGGATTTGGCTTAAATATATGATAATGCTTTTTTAAAAAAAGATTGTATTTACTTACTTTTAGAGAGAAGGAAAGGGAGAAAGAGAGAGAAAGAAACATCAATGTGGAGATACATTGATCGGTTGCCTTTCTCAGGCTCTCACTGGGCACACCCCCAAACCTTTTGGTTCACAGGCTGGCACTCAATCCACAGAGCCACACCAGTCAAGGCAATGATAATATTTTGAGTATTCTCTATATACCTTTCCTTTTTTGCCTGTTTTTCTTCTTTCCTGCCTTATGCTAGAGTTTAAAAAGTATTTTATTTATTATTTTTAAAAAGAGGGGAAGGGAAGGAGGCAGAGAGGAAGAAAAACATCAATGTATGGTTGCCTTTCACCTACCTTCAACTACGTACCTGGCTGGAGACCTGGCTTGCAACGTGGTTATGTGTCCTGGGCTGGAAATCGAACCAGTTACCTTTTGAGTACACAGGCCAGTGCCTTATCCACTGTGTCACCAGCCAGGGCTTTAGATTTTTTTCTTTATTCCATTTACTGGTTTGAAAAATTATACATCTTATTTCCATTCTTATGCCTACTTTTTCTTTTTTCCCTTCATCTCTTTATAGTGAACATCTGCACTTTTACTTTTAGTTAATATAGTTCTCCATATATTTTTGTTTAGAACCATTTGAAAGTACTTGTGGATTTGTTTTTTACTTTCTTGCTCAGGATTGGTGTGCTAGGTCTGTCTGAAGATTTTAAAAATTATTTTGTAATCATTTTAGATAGATTTAGAGTTTCGATATCTCTTCCCCCAGGTTCCCCTAATGTCAACATCTTACACTTAATTTATTTTAGAGATTTTATTTATTTTTAGAAAGAGGGAAAGAGAGGAGAGAAATATTGATTGGTTGCCTCTAGTACACCCCCAACTATGGACCTGGCCTACAACCCAGACGTGTGCCCTGACTGGGAATCGAGCTGGTGACCTTTAGCTTTGCACCAGTCAGGGCTTAAATTTTTAATTCTGGGAAATTCTCAGTCACTATCTCTTTGGTTTTCTCCCCTTCTCTCTACGATAGCTTTCTGGAAATACTCTTAGACATGTGTTGACCATCCAAGTGTCTTAAGTCTATTTTTTTTGTGCTGCTTTATCTTTTTAAACATCTAAACTTTCTCATTTTGTAGATGGTTTTATTATTTCTTATTTTTGTGCTGCTACTTAATCATTTTGTGTCCAATTCTTATCCCTATTGATGGCTTATTTACTTGTGTGATTTATAACTCTGGGTTGTGAGCTTTTCAGGATGGACTCTATTTTATGGACAAGTGTTCTGTTATGGTTTGTGAAGGTATTCTTCAAAGCAGTTTGTTTCTGGTGGGGCCGTCCATAGGTGTTTCAGTGGTCCTGACTCAGGCATTTTGTTGTTTTGTTTTTCCTCACCAGAGAATGTTATTTTTTCATTGCTTTTAGAGAGAAAGCTAGAGAGAGAGAAACATTGATGAGAAAGAGAAACATTGATCCAGTTACCTCCCTTATGTGCCTGGAACAGGGATTGGTGCCTGGGCGGGAGATCACACATTTCCAGACCAGGGGATGATGCACCTGTGCACGGACTGGAGCGCAAACCCACACTCTTTTGGTTACAGGACAACTCTCCCAACTGAGCCTCACAGGCCAGGCAGGGCGTGGCTCAATTTTTATGTTTATTTCTCAGTTTAGCAACCCACTCACTACTCTGTTAGTATAAAGTCGGATTCATATCCATTGGTGGGGCTAGCTTAGTAGTTTAATTTCTTATGGGTGACCTCCCCCACTCCACACAGACTTGAAGAAATGGCCAGCTTCTTGTTGTTTTTCTATTCTGGGAAGCCCTTTAAGGCTATGTTCTGGGTATCAGGACTCAAAGCCTCAGCAAGGCATTAAAACCACTCATATGTGGTTTCAAAAGTCCACGGGTCATTTTGGTTTTAGTTCCACTTACTGTTCATGTTTCAATTTTTCTTGTGATTTTTGGCACATGGGGTATTTTTTTTTCCTTTAGATTTGACTGTATGTTTAAGGATATCATTTGTTTATGTAGTATTTCTGTGTGACTGTAGTGGGAAGGGGAAATGCTTTCACATTAATTCAGCCCCCTGTATTGCTGCAAGTTCACATCTAAATCCTTAGTATAGTGGATAAAGCCCTTCATGATCCAGCCCCTGCCTCTCCTGTGTAAACTTACCTTTTAAATTTTCCACTTCAGCATGTACTGTAATGCTTAAAAGCTCAGGTTTTAGAGTCCACCGTTTGATTTAGAACCTGTACTTATCCCTTTGTAATGTGTAATTTTGGACAAGTTGCTTATTCTTTCTGTACTCCACTTTTCTCATCTGTAAAATGGCAATGTTTGGCATATGGTAAACCAGGTCCCTGTTAGCCCCAACTTGCTGTCTCCTGTAGAACACACTCAGGCTTCTGCACCTTTGCACATGCTTATTCCTCCCAGGAAGTGCCTATCTCCCTTTGTCTGTCTTTCTCATCCCTTTCAACAGGGTGGCCTTTGCTTTTTCTGTGCAGGGTCTCATTACAGTAATAATCACTCTGTGGGTTGCTGTTGTTTACATGTCTCCTTTCTTTATCAGACTCCAGTCCCCTTGAGAACATGGTCTTGCTTTTCTTGGTGCTTGAAGCTCCTGGGATTCTTCCTGTCACTTGGTGTTGCCTGTTGAGTTGAATAGCATTGAATTTCTGTGGTTGAGTTGAGGTGAGGGCTGGAAGTTGTATGAGACACAGATGCAGGAAGAGAGAATAGGAAAGTTTGGGGTTTTTTTGCAAATTGTGTGCCAAATTGATGGAAGCATGGCTGGGACACAGGGTAGCAATTCTCAGTCTAGCTGAGGGTGCCAGAGATTAACAGCCAGCCTGCAGCCAGAAAAATCCACTACATCCTACAAACTAAAGTGGTTTCTGTTCTTAAGAATTCATGTCCACATTTCATCCCCAAACTCAGTTTCTCTTAGTGTCAGGCAAAAGAATACAAACTAATTATAATCCTTGTAGTGGGCCTTAAGAACCTTTAATTTTAGAATTTGCCCTGGCTGGTGGCACAGTGGCTAAGGTGCTGGCCAGCAAACCCGAAGGTCACTGGTTCGATTCCCAGCCAGGGCATATAACCAGATTGCAAGCCAGGTCTCCACCCAGGGTCTGTAGCTGAAGGCAGGTGAAAAGCAACCATACATTGATGCTTCTCTCCCTTTCTTCCTCCATCTCTGCATTTCTCTCTGAAAATAATGAATAAAATCTTAAAAAAAAAAAATAGAATAAGGCTGCACTTCTGGAAGGTATCATCACTTTAGGAGTGGATAATTCTTCATGCTGGGACCTCCAAGGAGACCAGGGTGTGAAAGCTCAGTAGCCTGGTGTTTAGAGCCAAGTGTCACCCACAACTGCCCATCATTTCCAGCCCAGTTAAGGTTTCTACCCATCTTGAGATTTCAACAGTGAAAAAGGGCAGATTGAATAGGACCCAGGCAGAGCTAAACAGGGCCTATCACCCTTCCCTTTGAGCTTCATCTGAATTCTCTGCGCTCTTGGGACTCTGTCACAAGAATATTCTCAGAAGATCCCTAAGAGGGTATCCAGCAGACAATCATCTGTTGGGAGCAGTGGACAACCAAAGTGCTAACTCTCAGGCCCCTTAGCTAGGATTTCAGGAATCAGCTTCAACTCAGAGAGAGGCACGTGGGCTAGGGGTTAGTGGACAGATTAGGCCAGCACACATGATTGCCATTAGTTCTTTTTGACAACTCAGTTTGTAGTCATGCACTCAGCACCTGTGTATTTACTATTGTGCTGGGTGCTATTACTGAAGATGCTGAAATAATGACACAGGGTCTCTCCTCAGAGCAGAGAGCTTATAGTCTAGTCAGGGATAAGTCCTAGCACACAGGAAGCTGGAGCCCACAGTGCAAGATTAATTCTTTGTGATGCTGCTGTGTGCAAATCTTGCCTTTTCAACAGCTGGTGCTTTTACCCAGAAGGAGCTGCTCTCTTTCCAAGATTTGGACAATCAGTTTATGTTTTCTTGGATGAAACTATTACAGGCTGGTCTGGGATTACTAGGACCAACATAAAAGTTTCTGAGGAATGGCCCCCAACTGTGTCTTTATGAACTTCTCCTTTCTTCCATTTCTCTAAATAATGACAAGTTAATTTTACATTGTCACTTGATGATCTTCAAGATCTCTAAGAGGCAGGTCATCAGCCATTGCTTTTTAAGGCATCAAGGTTTTTCCTGTGGATTCTCAGATAGTTTCTTTACTTTTTCCAGTTTGACTCCATTTTTCTAGGAGAGTGCATGTCAGTGATTGCTGAGTCAGGATCTCTGAGAGTGGGCCTTAGGATCTATTATTGAGAATTGGAGGGTAATGGAGCAAGTTGAGATCTGAAGCAGTTATAGATGGATTTATGGATGAGGATTCCAAGCCGGTTATGTAGTCTGTAGTCTCAGGCAATTGTGGAAGCTCTCCTAGGTCATAAAGGACCCAAGTTTCTTTTCATTCACTGCTTTGAGATTCTTAGGGTGTAGCTATTGCCTTTGTTGTCCAAAATGGCTGCCATGGATCCAGCTATCACATCCATATTCCAGGCTGTAGAATAGAGAGAGAGGGAAGAACTCTTCTGCCTCTACCACAATCTATGAGAGAATGTTTTTTAATATCCCAGAGCCACAGTTACCTCATTTGTGAAATGGGCACAATACTTACCTCAGGAGGATGAGGATTAAAGAGAATGTGTATAGAGTGCTTAGCACAACACCCAGCCTGTGGTGAGTGCTCTCTAAATGGTCACTGCTGCCGAAGCACACCTTAACCTCATTCCCTTTCCCTTCTCTTCCCTACTTCATCTCTCCATGGTCTCTACCCTGCCCCTCATCTTCCCTTTTCCTTTGTTCTAGCACTCTTTACCCTCTATTCCTACCCTGCCTTCCCCCAACATTGCCTCTCTGCCCCTAATTTTCCTGCTCCCCTGCTGCCCCCACCCCTCATCATTTTCTTTATTTATCCTAACTTCTCCATCCATTATTACTTCTTCCTTGTATTGCTTCTGTCCTTCTATCTTTCTGTGTCCCTAATTAATGGCAAAGTATTATATTACAGAGGTCAGAGCTGGTGACTGGCCTTTGAATTGGAAGTCAACAATGAGTAATTAAGAAAACCAGGGCACATAACTAGGTTGCAGGCCAGGTCTCCAGCCAGGTCTGTAGCTGGAGGTAAGTGAAAGGCAGCCATACATGGATGTCTCTCTCCTTCTCTGCCTCTCTCCCTTTCCCTTTCTCTAAAAATAAATAAAATCTTAAAAAAAAGAAAACTTAAAAAGAAAACCAAGTTTAATTAGTTTATTCATTCACCAATTAGGAATTATATTTGGCAGTTAGTAAGTAGAGAACAGAAAAAGCAGTGGCTTAAATCAAAAGAGGTTAATTCTCTGTAGGTGTTTAAAAGAAATTTGGGGAAGACAGTCTAGAACTGGCTTCTCTGCCATCCTTAGGGTTGTGTCAGGGTCTAAGATGGCTGCTGCAGCTCCAGTTAACATGTTTCCAGGGATAAGGGGGAGAGACAAAAAGGACATATGCTACCAGTTTGTCTCCTTTCTAAGGACCTTTCCGGCAAGCCCCCCTCCCCCCATTAGTTTCCTCTTCTCTTCCTTGGCCTCCCATAGCTACAAGAGAGGCTAAAGAAGTCTTTGAGCCATATGCATTACTGCCTGAAATAAAATTGGGAGAGTACGTATGGTGTAAACAATTTGCAAGATCTGCCACCACTCAGTATTAATATAGCTAGTTATTAGGACCAGAGTACCCATTCATAGATGAGTAAACAAATAGTATACAGAGTGAAGATGGCAGAGGAAGAGGAAATGTGGAGGAGGAGGAACACCTGCCAGGAGGCTGTCAGAGTAGCCTTCAGAGTTTATCATACCAGCATTTTTCTCTGCCATTCAGTTTCTCTGCGCTGGTTTCTGCACTCGAGCGCATTCCCCCGCCTCCTTTCTCTGTCTCTGTCTCTCTGTCTCTTTCTCTGTCTGTCTGTCTCTCTCATGATCATTGTCATTGTTTTGTTGGGTTGTTTTTGCCCCTTTGTTCTGACCCCAGCAATAGCCCTTAGAACCTGAGGAAGAGGGATCAGTTGGAAGTTTAGTAGGAGCCCTGGGATGGGAGCCATGTGTTTGAAGAGCCAAGTCCCAGGCCCATAGGCAATCAGAGGCTAGTGGCAGGAGTGTATCCTGTTCCTGGACATGCCTTGGCGCTGCCAGGAGATATTGCTCCAGGAATGGGGTCGTCATCAGGAGGGGTGTTTCTGACTAGGCACCTGGCATCAGCTGCACTGTGCTGTCCCTGGCAGCTTGCCATAAAATGAAACCATTATAGCAGTCAAATCCTTCTCCAGGTCTCATATGAGTATTTTATCCACATTAATCAAGAGTCTCAGTATGATATAGTTAATCATGTAAAAAAATACAGCTTTTTCTTTCTATACAATTTCTGTGCCATTAAATATTGATACTCTTTCTTGGAACTTAAAGAGAATTTTAGGAATAACTTATGTGGCCTGCAGTATCTTTGATTTCTGTCTTAGGAATACCTATTGCCCTCTTTCCTTCTGCACCCCTTACCCAGTTCCTATTGCAGAGTCAGTGAGGCAATGGGGAGCTTGCTGCAACAATAAAAGAAAGACATATCCCTTCTCCGAAAGGGTTTAATCTTTCAGGGAAGACAGAAGTGTTAAAAGATTGTTAGTTCTAACCCGGTACATTCCTTATAAGTTTGGACTGTGACCCTGGGCAAGTTACCTAACCCTCCGGTGCTTAGTTTTCTCATTTGTCAAAAAGAAATGCTGGTTGTTGCAGGGATTAAAAGATGTGTGGGAAGCACTTGGTACGTTCCATTTGTTATTTCTATTGCTCTTACCCACTGTTGTTGCACTGATAGGTTGGGGGCCAGAGTGTAGGAAGCCTTGGATGCCACATTAAGAAGTTGGGGTTTATTATTTGGGCACAGGGAGCTGCAGAAGTAGGCAGGGATGTGATCCATAATGTTTGGGCTTAGGAATGTCACCAGCAGGAGCAGGGAGGCTGGTCTGGGGATAAGGAAATATCTAGAGGTAGGTTCAAGTGAGGGGTAGGCAGGGCCTGAGCAGGACTGCCACAAACTTGAGGAAAGAGGACAGTGGATGGTTGAAAAGAAACTAGTGTGGAATGACCCAATTACATATGCATTTTAGCTAGTGTGGCTAAGGGATACTGTTCCATTGACTGGTACAGGGGACCTTGGAGAAGGAGCAGGTGGAGGTGGCAGGAGAAGAAAGAAGCATGTGCATGTGGTTATTTCTGTCCCCAGGAAGCCCTGCCTTGTGCTGTGTGGAACTCTTCCAGCTGGGAAGACTAGCAACCCCCTACAGGACCTTGTCTTTCTGCTTTCTCCCTTGGATTGCTTCTCCCCTCCTTGGGTTTGCATATTTGTCAGGTGGTGGGAAAGCCAGGCCTCTCCCAGGCCCAGGTCAGTTTGAGCCACAGGACACAGGCTGGACAGCATTGACCTAGCCGTGGCCCCGATCTATTGCTCCCACTTTGGTCCTAGGCTGTCAGTTCTCAGCTTTACACTTCCAGGCAAAAGGTGCAATTGCATCAGTTGTTGCTCCTTACATGTCCCAGGAACTGCTCTGGGTGAACGCATGAGCTGTTTTCATCTTTTCCACCCCTACCTATGGGACAGTTACAGTGTCTGCTTGGCTAACAGGGCCTGAGCTCTGGTTTAAATACCTGAACCCTTGGGATGAACTCTAGGTGGTTGTGCAGGACTGTGGTGGCAGTGCAAGCTCAACCCCTCATTTTATCTTGTTTTTATGTTAAAATATGTATTAATACTCTGGCTAGTGGTATTAATACACAGTGGTATTAATAAAACAGTGGATAAGGTGCCAGCCTGTGAACCCAAAGGTCACTGGTTCTATTCCCAGCCTGGACACATAACCAGGTTGCAAGCCAGGTCTCCAGCCAGGTCCATGGCTGGGGGCAGGTGAAAGGCAACCATACAATGTTGTCTCTCTCCTTCTCTTCCTTCCCCTCTCTCTAAAAATAATGAAATGGAATCTTTAACAATATATATTTATTAATAGAAAAATAACACCTAGACAGATAAGTAAGTCATAGGACAAAAACATACTGACTGGATGTGGGATCCCCAACCCCACTCTTCAGGGGTGAAGGTGATCAGTTCCTGTATATTCTCCCAAAAATGTTCTATGTACATACTAATGTGTACGTGTAGTTTTCCTTTTCTTGTAACTGAACAAAAAAGGGAGGTTCTGCTGCCTGTCACCATAAAAGCCAAATTCGTGAGGCAGATGCTGGTGCAAAAGGAAAGAGGTTTTATTCAAGTGCTATGTAATCCAGGAGTAGGATGGACTCCTACCTCAAATCCCATCTTCTCAGCAAGACTAAGACAAAAACCTTTGTCTAGGTTTCTATTTCAAAGTACAGTCCTTTGGAGTCTACCAGCAGCTGCTAAGCAGTCATAGTCCCCATCCAGTAGCTTGTTCTCAACTGCTGTTTTAGGCTTTCTCCTGGAGCCTGCATGCGGAACCCACACGGCTACGGGCTATGTGGTGGCTAGGGCCACAAGAGCATGTGAGTGCACAGGCCAGTGCATCACCAGGTGGGCAAGAGACAGAGGCTCCCTCCTGGAGGCCATGGGCCATGTGGCTGCTAAGGCCACGTGGCCTGTGATGGGGATAACCAGTGAGTGCCCCATGGGAGTGAGTGCAGGTCACACTAGCCAGAGAGAAAGTAACTTTCCCCTGGGATTATATTAGGCTTGGGTGTGGGACAGGCCAGGTGCTTTCTCAGAATGACCAGTCAGCTTCCCAAACTTTGCTGTGTTTTGGATGGGTCCACCTCTCAAACAATCCCTCTTTCCCCAGGCTAGACTGACAGGCTTCTTTGGTCCAGCACCTCCCACTGAGCCTTTTTGACCTCTGTGACACATGTGCCTACCTTCCTCTGGTCCCACTCCCAATCTGGTACCAGAGGTGTGGGGAAGGACTTTTTCAGATCCAATTATCTTACTAGCTCTTTGCATTCTCAGGCCATCCCCATTGATATTTCTAGCTTTGCATGTGCTTAGTTTAAGAACCTACCCCTGCTGCCATCTTGGCCAATGTGGGAGACTGCCTGGCACTCCAGAGAGACTGTCTACCAGTAACATTTCTACTCCTGTTCCCTGTAGCAGTGGGGAGCACACTTTATTGTTTTGACACCTAGCTCTTTTCACTTAATTATATATGTTAGGAAATTTTCCACATTAGCATGTATAGCTCTTCATTTTTTTTTTAAGGTATATATTCTTCTCTTTAAAACACTCAGTTAATTATATTTTAAGGTTATAGTTAAAATTCTTTTATTTTTAATTTTTATTTTTTTCCAAAAAGCAAGAGTCACTTTTTTTATTATTTATTTTTTTTAAGATTTTATATTTTTTATTATTTGCAGAGAGGGGAAAAGGAGAAAGGCAGAGAGGGAGAGAAACATTAATGTATGGTTGCCTTTCACCTGCCTCCAGCTACAGACCTGGCTTGCAACCTGGTTATGTGCCCTGGCTGGGAATCGAACCAGTGACCTTTGGGGTTCATAGGCCGATGCTATATTCACTGAGCCACCAGCCAGGAACCTTTTATTTTTTATTAAAGGATAGTTGACACTGTATTCTTTTTTAAAAACATTTTTTATTGTACATATGATGTATATATAGTTTAACCAATAATTTTCCAAAGACATTAATATAATTAAACACTTAAATGCCTTAGATTTGCCAAGTGAACTGTGGTGTATAGAACATCTTCCCAGCTGTTTTCTGGTGTGATCCTCATAGCCCTATGAGGAAGACAGACCATGAAAAATTCTTTGCAGCTCAGAATTGTCTGTAAACAGTGAAGAGGTGAGAGATGCTGGTGTTCCTTTAATGAAGAGTAAAACTGGGTCTCTCCTTTGAGAGACTCAGCTGGTTTAGGAGCTAGGTCTAGAGGTACGCACACATGTGCCTGTAAAAGAACATGCGAGCAGTATCTGTTGAGTGAATGTGGAGGGTGGTAGACGCCTTGGGGGTGAGCTTCCTCAAAGGAGATAGAACTTAAGTCTTTAAAATGGCATTAGGAATGAAACAAATGATAAAGGGAGGGTATTTCAGGTAGGATTGCTACATCTGCAGAGGTTCCAGCCCCACAGAGGTTCAGATGCGCCCCACCCCCCCCCAACTCTTCCTTCAGTCAACAGATGTTTAAAAACCTTTGTGCCCAGGGCCCTGGCTGGTGGCACAGTGGATAAGGCTCTGGCCTGCAAACCCAAAGGTCGCTGGTTCAATTCCCCAGCCAGGGCACATAACCAGGTTGCAAGCCAGGTCTCCAGGCAGGTCCATAGGTGGAGGCAGGTGAAAGGCAACCATATATTGATCTCTCTCTCCCTCTCTGCCTCTCTCCCCTCCCCTCTCTCTAAAAATAATAAATAAAATCTTTAAAAACAAAACAAAACTTTTGTGCCCAGCACTTCTGGGGTCTTGAGAGCAACAGGATCAACTTGATGCCTGTCCTTGATTGGCTCTCACACTCTAGCCATGAGATGCTTTATGCACAACAGGCAAAATTAATTGATGGTGATAGATAGAATAATGGTCACCTCTTAGTGGAGCATTGCTGGGAAGGGACATGAAGAGGCTTCTTGGGGTGTTGGAAGTGTTTGCTGTCTTGAGCTGGGTGATGATTTTGTGATGGTATATAATGTAAGACTTCATGGCACTGTATGCTGTTTTAAGTTAATGCAGACTACACACCATGAGAATGTTATGTACCACTGTGATCAAGCAAGCAAGCAAATAAATAGCAATCCCCAAATAAATAAGTACTGTATATAAACTGCAATAGCAGAAGTGTGGAAAGAGGGATGCTTAGGGAAATCCAGGGATTTTAGGCGCAAATACCACGAAAGGCTTATCTGAGGAAGTGATGCATGAGCTGAGATTTGCAGGATGAGGGAGTGTTAGCCAGATTAAGAAAGGGGCAGCGTGTCCCAGGTGGAAGGAACAGACTGTGCCAAGGCCCAGATGGAGAGAGCCTGGTGTGCTGGAAAGTTCAGTGAACAGAGTGTAGTTTTGAAGGGATGAGAGATGAGGTTTCAGACCCTCAGTTTCTCTCACTGTTGTTTCAGAAGCCCCCAGTGGGTCTTGCTGCCCTCTCTGCTCTTACAGGTATTGAAACGGAAGCACTTCTCTGGTTCTGCTCTCCCCCTTGCCAGAGAATTAAGTTCACCCTTAGTAACCAGGAAGTCCAAGGCCATGTTCTGGTGCCTTACCTGTCCTTCAGAGAACTGGATACCCCACCCCTCCCAAAGAGACAGCTCACCATTTCCAGATATGCACTGTGTCTTGGTACCTTCCTTGGAAGTGCCTTTCTCAACCTTCTGGCCCAGCTGAAAGAGAGGCAATAGCACCTATTCTACTCCAGTATTATCGTGGCCTCCCCCAATTGGAAATATCTCTCCCTTTGGAGTGCCTTGCCCCTTTTGGCATCTCCCCCTGTAGGTCAGAGTTGTTGCACATAGTTCCCAAATCAGTCCCTTAAGCAATTTGTTAATTGAATGGGGCTCTGGCTGGAGGTGGATGGAAGGTTGCCATGGAGGCCATAGCAAAGGCTGCCTGGGAAAGTGTCAAGACTGATATTTCCAAATTCCTGACACTTAACTAACTTTCAGAGTTCAAAAAAAAGGCATAGAATTTCCTGGGGATTCCCAAACTCATCTTTCATAACACTTGTATTTATGTGTTTTTAACTAAGAATGAGAGACCATGATACACTGTACATTTTTGTGTGTGTGAAAAAACTTTCAGAGGTTTTCCTGTAAAAGGTAAAAAAAAATATATGTAATAGTAAGTGCATGGCTTATTATTTAGAAAAAACATATTGTTACAAGATTATACATTCTATTACCATGTAAAAATGATCACCTAATAATTTGATAGTAGAAAATGTTAAAGGAAGAGAACATTAGCAATAAAAATTAATGGTTAAAGAATAATGCCACAGATATTTAATGCAACATTTGAAATTTATTTTTTTTGTAATTTTCAGACACTAAAATGTACCCTTTTTGGTGTGTAGTTCTGAGTTTTGGCAAATTCATAGTCATTAATCACTGCCACATCCAGATGAAGATCTCTGCCATCTCCCCCTAAAAATGACATTCCCTTGTGCTACTTCCATTGTAGTCAAACCTCCCCGTATCATTAACTCTTGATCTGTTCTCTGTTCTTACAGTTTTGTCTTTTCCAAAATGTCATGTAAATGGGATCATAAAATATGTAGCCTTTTGAGTCTTTCACTTAGCCTTATGTATTGAAATATATTCATTGTTGTTGCATGTATCAGTAGTTTGTTCCTTTTTGTTATTGAATAAGTATTCTGTTGTAAGGATGTGCTGCAATTTGTTTATCCATTCTTCAGTTGAAGCACATTGAGGTTTTTTCTGGTTTTTGGCAATTTTGAATAAACATCCATTCTTATGCTGGTTTGAACATAGGTTTTCATTTCACTTAGATAAATTCCTAGGGGCAGGATTGCTGGATGTACGATAAGAAGACAGGAGAGAGCAAGAGTGGGGGTGGGGAGAGGGGACACAACTGTAATAGAGCAACAATTAAAAAAACAGAAAGAAAGCCCTGGTTGGTGGCTCAGTGGATAGACACCAGCCTGCAAACCCAAAGGCTGCTGGATCAATTCCCAGACAGGGCGCATAACCAGGTTGCAAGCCAGGTCTTCAGCCAGGTCCACAGCTGAAAGCAGGTGAAAGGCAACCATATGTTGATATTTCTCTCCGTTTCTTCCTCCCTAAAAATAATAAATAAAGTCTTTTAAAAATATATAAATAAAAATTAAAAAATAAAAAGAAAGAAGATGTTTACCTGCCAAATTGTTTCCCAGAGTAGCTGTGCTGTTGCATCCCTACCAGCAATATATGAGTTCCAGTTTCTCCACAACCCTGTTAGCATTTGGTGTTGTCAGTTTTTGTTTTTTGTTTTGTTTTATTTTGGCCATTCTAATAGGTATGTAGTGGTATCTTATTGTGGTTCTAATTTGCATTTACCTAATGACTAAGGATGTTGAGCTTCATTTTCATGTGTTTATTTGTCATCTGTATATCTTCTTTGGTGAAGTATCTATTCCGGTGTTCAGATCTTTTGCATATTTCTTAATTGGGATTTTCCTTTCCTTTTCTTTCTTTCTTTCTTTTTTTTTTTTTTTGTATTTTTTAACTCTTTAGGATATATCCATTGATTTTTAAAGAGAGGGGAAGGAGGAGAGAGCAAGAGAGAGAGAAACATCAATCATTTGCCTCCTGTACCCACCATCTTTTGGTGAATAGGATGACGCTCCAACCAACTCAGCAACCTGGCCAGGACTCTAATCATCTTGATTTTTGTTTCATGACAAATATTCCAGATATAGAAAAGCTTATTTCTTTTTGACTTGGTGCCAGTGGAATAATTAAAATGTGTGTCCGAAAGTATTTTTAAGATGAACATCGAGGTGTATGTATATTTTAATATAAGCTCATTTTCTTATTTTAGTGATGAAAGTACTTTGCTTGCCCCAATTTTGGTTTAACTATTGCTTTTACTAATCAGTACTGCTTTTACTAATTTAGATTTTAGGTTAGTTTATGATTTTGTGTCCTAGAATTCTACAATACTCACATTTTCCCCCATTTCTCCTATAGCAAATAGCCAAATGCTACAAGGTACCAGTGAATATTATTGGGTAATATTTGAATAGTCAACAAGTGTATTCCCTAAGAAAGTTAACAGTGCTATACAGAATCACATATTAAAATCGCTAGTTTAAGGACTTGTTTCCAAACTTATTTCTTAGAATACCACTTACAGGATTTGTATATATTACATATATTAATATATTAATGCATATTTGCAAGAATGACTCACCATTAACATCAGACAGAGCCATGAACACACATGGCTACATGCAGGATTTGATTAGATTATGGCCACTCCTGGCCTGGTTCCCCAAAACATCAGCCTGAACCTTCAACTCTGCACGTTATTATTCTTGTTTTGACTTGCAGTTAGTGGATTCCTTCAAACCAATAACATCTCTAGGTTGATTTTTAAGCTTTAATTCTCACCAGAGAATTATAATACTTTTTCCCATATTCCCAATTTTTCAATATTGAGATGTTTCTCAGAGCTTGGGATTTGGAAAAACATAAATTTCCCAAGAAAAGTTGGGAAGAAAGTTTTGTATGAAAATACTAGTCCAGAGAGGTCATAAGCAGGGTTTGATGAAAGCCAACTATTGAAGGGAAATCTGTAAGGTAAGTTCCACAGAGCACCCATTGTGTCTTGTCCATCATGGTGCCCCTGGAACCTGGTTGGGTACCTGATCCATAGAGGGTGCTCCATGAAAGTTGTTGGCTGAGCAACATGGCTTTCCAACCAATGGGTGTTTGGAACCATTGTGTAAACAACTTGAGATGACAAGATGATTCAGGTTAGAGTTCTGTAAAAGATGAACTTAGAATGGTCAGATCCCTATCATGCCAAGCCTTGAATAATAAGCATAGAAGCTTGGGTTTTTCTATTCTGGACACTGGGGAAAGAACCAAACATAATACAATTGCATCTTGTTTAGCTCGGAACCATGGGGTAAGCTGGGGAAGAACAGCTTTTTTAATTTAAAGCCAAAGCTACAGAAAAGTTGAAAGACTACTATCATGAACTTCACCAAGATTCACCATTTGCTAACAGTCTGCTACATTTTCTTGACATTGTGTCATAGATCTTACATATTCCATGTTTGAGTGTTTCCCTGTGATTAGATTTTCCTCTCTGCCTCCCTCCCTTCCCTTCTCTCTAAAAATAATAAATAAACTCTTTTTTTTTTTTAAAGATTTTATTTAGTATTTCCAGAGAGAGAGGGAGAGAGACATCAATGTGTGGTTGCCTTTCACCTGCCTCCAGCTATGGACCTGGCTGGAGACCTGGCTTGCAGCCTGGTTATGTGCCCTGGCTGGGAATAGAACCAATGACCTTTGGGTTGGCAGGCCGGTGCCTTACCACTATGCTACCAGCCAGGGCTAAATAAAATCTTTCAAAAATAAAAAATAAAAGTTTTTGCAGCACACATGTTGAAAATCACCAGAGTAGTCTAAAAAGCCCTAGGATCCAGGAAATGGGATTTGCGACTAAGCTTGACAACATACTTCCCTATGACTGTAGACAAGTTATATCATCTTTCTGGTCTTAGCCATTGTACATATAAGGAAATATATTCTCAGTGAGATGGAGCGATTTGCCCAAGGCCACTCAGCCAGTAACAAAACTAGGGTTCAAACCAGTTCTGTTGAGCCAAAATCCTGCCCTTGCTGTTATGCCAATCTGCCTCCTCTGAGGTGGCTGGTCATTGTAATGGTAGCACCAAGCAATAGGTGCTAGTGCTAAAACCCCAGCAGAACACCAGTCCTTGTGGGATCTGAGCTGCAGGCCCGGTTGCTCTGCATGTTGCAGGCTGTTGTTCCCTAGGAAGGGCCAGGCACTTAGGACAAGCTAGTAGGCTGGCTGTGGGTTGTTGCAAAGGTGAGCTGCTGGTGCTGGTCCAGCCCCCTCCCCCGACCCCGTCCCCTGGTAGGGAAGTGCAGGCCTCCTGTACCTGGCTCTGCCCTGTGTTAGGGTCAGTGCCCGGGATCCCCAGATTGGCCTGTGAGTCCTGAGGACAGTCCAGGTGGATGCAGAAGGTACTGCCTAAGCCTGCCTGGGGAGGGTGGGAGACTGGAAGCATTAATGGGGGAAAGGTGTGCAGAGCCTTGCCAAGCAGGTTGCTGTGGGTGGGGAGACACTGCATGCTCTGCACGCCCCAGGATTTGGGTGGAGGTTCTCAATGAGGCAACCAGCAAGGAGGGCCATGGCCGCAACTCTGAGGACTCTGGAACTGCTTCTGCCCGGCCCTCTCGCCATCATGGAAAACAGTAGTTCTGGCCGAATCAGGAGGTTATGGTCTGTTAAGACCATGTCCTATTGCTGTGGAGCTGACAGTCCAGGAGAGTTCATGTCCCCAATTTCCAGCTGCTTCTCCCTGCATTATGTATCCTCACAGACCTCCAGGGAATTGAAGTCAGGGCCAGGGTCAAAGGGGCCTGATAAGGAGCAGGCCTTGCTGTGTGGGCCCTGGGGTGATTCTGGGGAGTTTTCTCACCTCTTCCTCCACTGCATCTTGGTGAGAACCCTGCCCCCCAACCCCTGACCCCAGTTACTAGCAGTCAGGCATGGGCAGAGGGGCACTGGAGAGAGGACCTCAAAGGGAAAGCAGTGTTTCCAGGCAGGTTTCCTATCATCACTGGTTGTAGCACAGGGAACAGCAGTAGTGTTTTACTTTGACTCATTTGCAGGCGGCCTATCTCCCTGCTGCCAGATGCGGCTGAAATCCAGACTGGGAGCTGACATGACCCAACATGTGAGGCCTTCCGCTTAATAAAGGAAACCGCCAAGTCATCACTAAGTCATGCCAGTCTTGGCATTTCCCCACCACCTCCCACACACTCATCCTGACTGGCCCTGGGTCCTGAGAAGTAAGGGTGCAGTTCTGGACCAGCTTTCTCACTGAGAGGTCTTGCTGGCTGTTATGTCGGTGTGAAATCCTGAAGCTTCACTATCAGAGCAAATGAGAATTGGAAGGTGAAGGCATGGGCCAATTTTCTGCCTCTCCAAGATGCTTTGATATTTAAAAAATCTTTTCTGGACTCCCTGAGATTGAATACCCTTGTTTTATTTGTCTGTTCACTCCCGCACCTCTTGTTCACCCTTCCTTCTTTGGGGGGTTTTATGCTTTTCAAATATTTGGGTTGGTTTTTTGTTTGTTTTTTAAATGTTTGTTAACTAGGTGCTTATCTGGGACCTCAGAGAGCAACTAGTTAAGTGTGCACTTTAAAGACAAGGGAGACCAGAAAGCAAATACTGAAAATGTCTTTGAGATCCAGGACCAGGTGAGCTTTTAGTTCCTGAGCTGGTTTCACTCAAGTGAGAGCCAAACCTTTAGTGAGGGAGAAATCAAGAAGTGTTTGAAGGATATCTTGGCTCTTCTACTCAGCTTCATTACAAAACACAGCTACAAATTACAACTGCAAATACATAAAAACTGTAAATCTCCCCACCATCACTGTCCTCCTTTACTCCCTCCCATTCCAGACTCTCCCTTCACAGTTGTTTATGTTGTTGGGCAAGTGTGTGTTAGCTCCCTGTTGTCTTACACAAAGTTGGCATGAGGCAGGGTGCAGTTTGACCACTCGCTGTGTGCTACCTGCCACTCTTAGAGGTGGGCAGAGAATTCTGTGACATGGATGTGCCAGGATGTTGCATCCTGAGATTGAGCTCTTCTTCAGCTGTTTCTAGTTCCTCTGACCACTTGCTAAAATGATGATGTTTCATGTTTGTATCATGCTTTCAAAACTTTTTTTTCTTTTTTTGCTTACTAAACACAGTACATGTTCATTATAGAAAAATCAAATAAACAATGAGAGAAGAAAAAAATTACCCCTAAGAGATCCCCATCATTAACATTTGGTGTATGAATTATATAATACATCTATTTTTCACATTTACTGCCTCATCTGAGCCTTGCTGCCTTCATTAGGGAAGGCATGTGGATATTAATCCCATTGTAGAGATGGGAAAACTGAGCCACAGAGAGGTTAGAAGGTTGCCCAGAGGTACACAGTCTAGTAATGAAAGAGCTGGGAGTGTACCTATCATACAGCCCAGCACTAATGTTCTGTCTACTGTATCCCAGTGTCTTCTGACCTCCAGATAGAGAGGAGTGATGCTCCAGTCTGGATTTCAGCAGGGCTTGGAGAGTGGCTGTAATTTGTTAATTGCTTACCCAAGGGTTAATAAGCAGATGGCATCTAGATGAAACTTGTTTGGCCTCTTGTTGACTTAGAAGAAAAGATAAGAGATTGCATTTTAGATTTAAAGTATTGCCATTCCAATACTTCAGCTTCATCTTGGTTATTTGGGGTTTTAAGAGCCACACATTAAGAGGGTGTGATAGGGAGAGGAGGGGTTGGGAAGCTGTCAGATGACAGAAGCTGTATGTAGTAACTAAGAGGTTTCCCCTGGAGATGATCACTTTGGGGAAGGAAGGTGGTGCAGACTGAGACTTGGTGACCAGAGGCCAGGCAGGACCAGTCGAGGAAGGGAAGTTAGTTGGAGGAAGGGTCCACTCACCAGGATATGGGACACTTTTTAGCATTTAAGGTTCAGGAATGGAAGCGAGAGGCAGCCCGGTGGAGTGGTTGAGAGTGCCCATCCTGAAGGCAGACTGACTACTGCTGGCTCCACAGCCAGGCTCAGGTGATCATGGAAATTACTTCACTCTCCCTTTCTATGTTTTTCTCCTCTGTAAATGGAGATAAGAATAGTACCTGTACCTTGGCTGGTGCGGTTCAGTGGATTGAGCACCAGCTTGTAGACCAAAGGTTACCTGTTCAGTTCCCAGTCAGGGCACATGTCTGGGTTGCAGCCAAGTCCCTAGTTGAGGGAATGCGGGAGGCAACCAATTGATGTTTCTCTCCCTTTCTCCCCCTCTTCCCCTCTCTCCAAAAATAAATAAATAAAATCTTTTTTAGAAAAGGATAGTACCTGCTTCATAGTTATCACTTGTAATACCTGAGTGAGTCACTCTATGTAAGGAGCTTACAATAATGGCTGGCACACAGAAACACTATGTACTGTTTGGTCCAAGCAGAATTTTAGTAGGTACCATGTAGAAAGAGCCATAGGGGTCTTTCTGTGTGTGTTTGGCTATGATCTGCTTCCCCAGCCTTCTCTGGGCCCTTCCACCCTGGTGGTCTTGTGTCTCCACCCCTCTCTCTGGGCCTGGAAGCCTGCATGTCCCATTCCTACCCCTCAATCTGTATTTAAAAAAGTAATCTGTCCACTTACTAATTTTATTTTCTTCTCTGAACTATTTTCTCTAATGAGCATATTTTACTTTTAAGATAATTTTGGATGATCCAGCTCTCCTTGGCCTTGAACATTTCCTAAGCCTCCAGCAGAAGCCATTTCTACTTCTCAGCCACACTCCCCTTCCCCTTGGTAGTTGCAGGTGCTGGCCTTATCTTCCTCCCTGACTGCTATGTGAACATTTTAAAGGCACCTGAGGCTTGTCTCCACCTCCCCATACCCTGCTCTGAGAAGAGCCAAGTCCTATGACCCAGGCCTCCTTCCATTGAGTACTACTCGTGGGGTCTGCTCAGTGAGAGGACTGTGGAGTCCAAGTAAAATAGAAGCACCCAACATGCCTTGCCCGTGGGGAAAATTAAGCCAAGACAAATGAACTGCCTCCTCTTGTCACCTGGTGGATCAGCAGAAGAGCTGCTGCCTGGACTCCCTGTGTGCCCTGCTCTGCATAGCTTCCAGTTTGTTGTAACCCTGATAAGCCCCTCTTTTGCCTGGAATGGGCTGGAGGGCAGATTGAGGCTCTGAAAAACTGAAGCCTGTCTGTAGCTGGAGGCAGGTGAAAGGCAATGATACATTGATGTCTCTCTCCCTCTCTGCCTCTCTCCCTTCCTGTCTCTCTAAGAATAATAAGTAAAATCTTTTTTTTTTAAGGTTTTATTATTTTCAGAGAGGGGAATGGAAAGAAGTATCAATGTATAGTTGCCTTTCACCTGCCTCCAGCTACAGACCTGGCTGGAGACCTGGCTTGCAACCTGTGCCCTGGCTGGGAATCAAACCAGCAACCTTTGGGTTTGCAGGCCGGCACCTTATCCACTGTGCCACCAGCCAGGGCTAGTAAAATCTTTAAAAACAAAAACAAAAACTGAAGCCTGAGGATGAGTGATCTCTATAGGGTTGCTTCAGGCTGGTTGATAAATGAAAATCTTTTTCCAATTATAAAAATTATTCATTCAGCAAATTTTAAAAAAAGATTTTATTCATTATTTTCAGAGAAAAGGGCAGGGAGGGAGTAAGAAAGGGAGAGAAGCATCACCTGCCTCCAGCTACAGACCTGGCTTGCAACCTGGTTATGTGCTCTGGCTAGGGAATCAAACCAGCAACCTTTGGGTTCACAGACCAGCACTGATCCACTGAGGCACACCAGCCAGGGTTACTTAGCAAATTTTATTGAGCAATTACTGTCTGCTAGTCACCTAAGACTTGAGGATCAGTATGAATCCAACATATGGAAATCTCTGCCTCATGGTGTTTATATTCTTTAGGGGTGACACAAGCAGTAAACAAATGAGTTTATTTTAAAAAAAAAAAAATTACTTTTAGAGAGAAGAGATGGGAGGGAGAAAGAGAAACATATATACGAGAGCAACATCAATTGGTTGCCTCTCACATGCTCCTAGTTGGGGACCTGGCCTGCAACCCAGGCATGTGCCCTGATTGGGAATTGATCTGGTGACATTTCAGTTCACAAGTCAGCACTATCCAGTGAGCCACACTTGCCAGGGCTATTTATTTATTTTCAGAGAAAGGGACAGGGAGAGAGAAAAAGAGAAACATTGATCAGCTGCTTCTTGTACCTCACTAGAGACCAAACCTGCAACCCAGGCGTGTTTCCTGAACAGAATCAAATCTGCAACCTTTTACTTTGTGGTATGATGTCCAACCAACTGAGCCACACTGGTCAGGGCAACAAGTTTTTTAAAATACACATATACATATGTGTGTGTATATATATATGTACTTTTACACATGTAGACATACATAGACATATGTATGTATACATACAAGTGTGCGTATATACACACATGTGTGCATGTTGCATACTATTCTGTAGCTCTGTGGTAAGAGCTATGGAGGAAATTGAAGCAGAGAAGGGAAATGGAAGCACCTGAGGGTGGGCTGGGGTGATTTCAAGTACTGTGGTCAGGTTGTCTGTCACATTTAAGTGAAGTCCTGAGGAGGTGAGGCGGCCAGCCATGTAAATAGATACCTGGGAGAAAGACATATGAAGCTGCAAAGTCCCTGGGGCAAAAACGCCTGCTGTGTTCAAGGCCAACAAGGAGGCCATATGCCTGGCACAGAGTCTTATCAGGAGGGGAGCAGCAGGCAGGGACCATTCTAGAAGGCCTCGCAGGCCAGTCTAAAGATAGGCAAGAAGCACCTAGAAGGATTTGGTTACAGGAGGGACAGAAACTGACTTTTGTATGGAAGGTGGTCGGGAGAAGCCAGTTAGGAAGCTATTGCAGTAATCTAGGCAAGAGATGATGTTGACTTGGACCAGAGTCATAGCAGTGGAGGTGATGACAAGTGATTAGATCCTGGGTATTTATAAAAGGCAGCGAGCCAACAGGATTTGCTGACTCCAACATTTTGGCCCAACAAACTAGAGTTAGGAGTTGCCACTTACTGAGATGGGAAAGAGCTGAGGGAGAAGGTTGAGGGCGCAGGTGTTGGATGTGTTAGATTTGTGATACCATTGGGCATCCATGTGGATATATCAGAGAAGCTGAGACTGAAGAAATAATAAATATAGGAATTATCAACATATGGAAGGTATTGAAAGCCATGAACCAGCATAAGATCATGCAGGGAGGAACTAGAAAGAAAGAGACCTTAAGAGATAGGAAAGAAAATACTCACTGGCAACAGCAAAAAAGGTTGATAAGGAGCCAGTGAAGTCAGAGGGAAACTTGGAGCCAATTGAAGAAAAGGCATAAAGGAGGAAGAATTCAGCAATGTATCACATGCCCTGATGGTCAAGTGAGATGTGGATATTGCATGTTCAGTACAGAAAGTTTAAGAAGTACAGTGACCGGCCTGTGAACCCAAAGGTCGCAGGTTCGATTCCCCAGCCGGGGCACATAACCAGGTTGCAAACCAGGTCTCCAGTCAGGTCTGTGGCTGGAGGCAGGTGAAACGCAACCATACATTGATGTCTGTCTCCCACTCTGCCTCTCTCCCTTCCCCCTTCCCCTCTTTCTAAACATAATGAAATAAAATCTTAAAAAAAAAAAAAAAGTACAGTGACATAAATAATAAATCACCTACTGCCGTATTCATACACAGAAACTTCCTTTAATTCTTTCTCTAGTCATTTTTATGAGATTTATGCTATATCATTATTTTTTAACTTAATTTTGTTGTTGTATTACATTCATCCCCTTTTTGCTCCCCTCTGTTGCTATATCATTTAATTCTGCTATTTTCCACTTAACAATTTACTAAATATTCCATGGAAACATGAGTTTAACGGCTAGGTACTACTCCATTTTCTGAGGATGCCCTCATTTATGTAACCATTTCTCTATTATTGGACATTGAGTCATTTCCGTTACTTTTCGTTATTATAAAAATGGTCTCATTATTATAAATAACACAGCACTGAACAGCTCGGCACATTTTCCAGTGAGGGGAATTACTGTACAAGGTGAGAGGGTGTGAACACTTTTAGGTGAAGCTTGACATTAGGAGTCACAGTTTCTCCTGAGTAGAAGTGACTGATGCTGGCTTAGCAATAGGGTTCTTTGAGTCTCCCCTGGCCTTGGGGAGGCTTAGGAGTCACTCAGCCCTACTGACTCCTCTTCTGTCTTCCCCTCTACAACTGTGTGTCCTGTTTTTCCCGAGCTGGTCAGAGTTTCATTCCCTCTCACTGGGCCTGGCCACCTGCTCAGTCCACTACATGTTTCCTTGCCACCATTCTCCATTCTCTCGCCCAGTTTGTTCTTTGGGTCAGCAGGAGTTAGAACTTCCCCCAGAAGGCCACTGTAGTGTTAAAATGAAATAGTCTAAGTTAGGTGCTTAACTCATCCTCTTGTTACCAGACAGGGGTCTGGCTCTGAGTGGGTCTGCCTAGGGCCAGTGTAGCATGTGGGTTCCTGATTTGCGTAGGAAAGAATTTATAACACAAGTCCAGGTGACTATTTATTAAAGCTGGGACAGTGAAACAAGGAAAGACTTAGCATAGAAGAAGCAACAGAAGAGCCTAGGCTGGGCTGCATTAGCTCACTGGGAAGTCAGAGAAAAGGAGGTTTAGAGACAGGCTCAGGGGATGAGCCTGGGAAAAGCGGCCGGCTGCCCACTGCCTTAGAGTTTAGAAGAGAAGACAGAGTGCCTGTGAAGAAAGAAGTGGGAGAAGTGAGGGAAGAAGGAAAAGGGAATGGTGTGATTGCTTGCTGCTCCCCAGAGGGAGCACAGGCTGGGTCCTTTGTTTTGCAGCTTTTGTCTTGTTTCTTTCCGGAATCTTAGGGGAGGTCTCTTGAGGGTTTCAGTGAAATACTCATCATTTTTCCAAATGTGCTCTTTCAGGGTCATTGTCTTCAGTGATTGGTCAATGACAGGGCAGGTCTTTAGTCATTGCAGTTGGTTCTGGTGTCACCCACCTGGTTTTACTGTTTTTCTGGGCCTGGAGCTGAAATACAACAAGACCTAGATGTTATTTTGTTACCCTGGGGGTGAGGCCCTTGTTTTCCCAGTCCTGCTCCAGGCCAGCACTCAGGACCTTCTGTCCTAATGACCATCTGTCCCTAGCTGTAAATTGCTTGACCATTGTATTCAGTTGTCTTAGTTTCCCTATTGCACTTGCCAAGGAATGTTTCTAGCTTCTGGGTCAATTAAATGACATTATTATGTAAAGGTGTCTCAACTTTTAGGGGCTGGCTGATGTGTCTTAGTTGTTTAAAAAGAAAAGGGTAAAAGAAAAAAAAAAAGAAAAGAAAAGGGTACCCTGACCAGTGTGACTCTGTTGGTTGGGCATTGTCCCACAAAACAAAAGGTTGCCAATTCGATTCCTGGTCAGGGCACATACCTGACTGAGTTGCAGATTCAAGCCCCAGCCAGGGTATGTGGAAGAGGCAACCTGTTGATATTTCTTTCTCTCCCTCCCTTCCCTTCTCTCTAAATAAATAGAGGATAGATAGATAGATAAATACTTTTATCAAATACAAAATTAAAAAAGAGAGAAAGGATGTGAGTGGTGGTGTCCGGCCCATGCCCTGTAACCACATCGATCCTTGAGGGGGGCCACTGATCCACATACAGGTTGATGTGCTGGTCCAAGAGCTATGTATCAGAAGTTTGAGGGGTTGGATGGAGTTATCAGGCCTAGGAATGTGGTTGTTAAGTCATTAGGCCTCCTGCCAGCCAGTGCCAGGTGCCAGATATGTGTGTGTTGGGATCACTAGGACCAGAACAGTGCTGGAGGTCATCGGCAGGAAGGGCCCACAGAGCTCCTCTAACCAGCCCTGACGTTTCGTTCAGTGAAGGCCACAGGTCAAGCACAGGAGAAGCACTCAACTCTGCATAATGCCCTCGTTCGTCAGCTCCTCAGCCTGGATCTCACCAGGAATTGAACAATCAGGTTTCCAGGGCTCTGGGGGTAGCCTTCCCCCTCCTGCCAGTGTCCCAGTGCCCCAGTGCCCGAGTGAGGTTGCTGTAACCCTGGCTCTGAGTCTTGCTGAAATCATCTATCCATCCTCCACAGCAGCCAGAGTTCTTTTTTAAAATGCATCCCTGGCCCTGGCTGGTAGCACAGTAGATAAGGCACCGGCCTATAAACCCAAAGGTCACTGGTTCGACTCCCAGCCAGGGCACATAACCAGGTTGCAAGCCAGGTCCGTAGCTGGAGGCAGGTGAAATGCAACCATACATGGATGTCTCTATCCCTCTCTGCCTTTCTCCCTTCTCCTCTCTCTAAAAATAATAAAATAAAATAAAGAATTTGGAGGACAGAGAAAATGTAATTAAGGAAATAAGAATGACCTATAATGTCAATGACTTGGTGGAACTGGAAAAATTGTAGAATGTAAAGAGCAGGGGGTGGCCATGCGGGTGCCTTTTCTGTGATTCTGGCATGCACTGAACAAAACTAGCTCCAGGCCTCTTCTGCAGAGGGGGTGGACCGCTGAGGTGGATCCATTCCACAAGAAGACCACATAGGCCTCCGTGAGCCCTGAGATGGGGGTGAACTGGATTGACAGATGGAGAGCAGATAGCACCATGAGGTGGCTTGTCTGGGAAACAAGGGCATTGGGTTAGTACCCAGATTAGTGATTGATTGGAAAGCTTGGGAGAGAATTAACCAGGCCCATTCTTTCATGGCCTCCCTCACTGCCTGTGAAAGCACTTGTCAGAGACATGGGGCAACCTGTGCCCTGTATCTGAAGGCAGCTGATCCTCATCAACCTGAGGTGGAGGGAGGTTGGGGAAAGGAAATGGCAGCAACTGGGTCAGCTGTGGGGTGGAGCAGAAGTGGGAGGAAAGTGGAGGAGGGTTTGGACTCATCTGTCGGAACAGCAAAGCCTGGGTTGGAGTAGGGAGCTCCCTGTCAGTTCTCTGTTCCACCCGTTGATTATAAGACAAGGAATTGGGAAGATCTGTTTAGGTCCCTAGAATGACAGTAGGCTAGCACATTTGTAGACCTGAAATACCACTTGTTCCATGTAATCCCTAAAATAAGCCAACAGTGATGATAATAGAGCAGCCACAGTCCCTCTTGGTTGGACACTTACTATGTAACAGCACTACTAAGCAGTTGCTCAGTGGCTGTGTAACCCTTACAACAGCTGCTCAGGTTAGGTATTGGTACCCCAATTTTAGGGCTGAGAAACTCTGAGTGACTGGCGTATTCTCCTAATCACAGAGAGGAAGGGACAGGCCAGGTTTGAACCCAGGCCTCACAAAGAAGTCAGTGGAATTAACTCTGGAGTATTACACCTCAAGGTCAGTAATGCGTAAGAATTGATAGTGGCAGATGCTACAACTGATAACAGTGTGACAGTGATTAATATTTTAGTCTGTTTATTCATTCAACAAGTATATGTTGAGCACCCACTCAATGCCAAGCAGCGCCAGTTGCTGGGGACATATTGCAGCAAGATAGAGGCACTGTCTGGGAGACTAGTAACAGGGTAAGGCCCAACCAGTTAATAGACATTGCAGTTTGGTACAGTGACTGTAGAGCTGGGGGCCTGGGTCAGGGTTGCCGCAGGAAGGAACACAATGGAATTGGTCAAGAACTCCCTAAAAGAGGAGATAACAGTGGGTCCTGAAGGAGTAGGCCTTGGCTAGTAAAAGGTGCAGCATTCCGGGCTGAGGCCAGTATAAGCCTCTGTGTTCAAGGAGTGATTTAGGAACATGGTGAGTGGGATGGGGCTGGAGAAGGAACCAAGGACCTAAGCTCATGGCTGTCTTTAATACACAGTTGTTATCTTTGGGCAGGGAGTATTCAGAAGAGCTTTGACCAGAGGTTTTCTTGACAAAAACAGTTGGCAACTGATAGCTAGGCAAAGGTTTGCGGGGTGATGCATCCAAACTGAGTCTCAGAGCAGCTTATAGATTTCTGAGGCCCCAGCTGAGCAGGGACATACCTGCCTCTGTCCTGTCTTACCCAGCACTACACAGCATAGTGATGAGGACATGAGCCAGTTATTTTCCCTCTGTTCTATGGTTTTCTCATTGGTTAACTGGGGCTAGAAATAGTACCTGACTCTTAGGGCTGTTGTGAGGATGAGATGTGTTCATATACGTAGAGCCTAGTATGTAGTAAGCCCTGGAGAATGGAAGCTGGTAACCTTGTGATGGAGGTGGCGAGCCTGAGGCTCTGCAGCTGTTAGTGAGCTTGGGCTCTGGTTGGTGCAGGGTGAGGCCTCCCCGGCTGTGCCACATGGTGGATGGGGCCCTTGGCACATTATCTGACACCACTCAGTACCCAACCTGCCAGTGGGCAGCCATCAGGAAAGCTCCATTTCCTGAGCATGACTAGACTTAGTGGGAAAAATTAAGGCCCCAGGTGGCTTTGCTGCTCAGGTCCTAGACCAGGCCTCTCTAGGGCTTTGGGTCATTTGGGTTAAGGTCCTAATTCACTCTGCCCATGAAATGTACCTGCCCCATGGGAAATGTATGGAGTTATGCATCCCCCCTCACTTTAGCTTCCCGAAGGCCTGAGTTTCTTCCTGGGGCAAGGGAGTGGGTCTTGGAATGGGAGTACTAGGGCTACATGTGTGCTGCGGGTTTGTGTGTGCATGTATATGTGCACACTACTATCGGAGCAGTCCAGGCATTGTAAGAAATTCTTTCGTGCATGGGGAGGTGGGAGTGCATGGGGGTACATAGAGGATGTAAGGGGGGATAAGTGGTAATGTAAAAAAACTACAATAAAAATAAATGAACGAGGACGAGGGAATGGGGAGAAGGGAGAAAAGGGGAAGGGTCTAGTCAAGGAGCTAGTATAAACAACCCATGGACGTAGATGGATGGAGATTGACTGTGGGAGAGGAGAGAGGAGAGTAACGGGGAAAATGAGACAACTGTAATAGAACAATTTAAAAAATAGAAAAAATAAAAATAAATGACAAAGCAACCTATAGATTCAATGCAATCCCAATTAAAATACCAATGATATCTTTCATAGATATAGAAAAAATACTTCAAAAATTTATATGGAGCCCTGGCTGGTGTGAATTGAGCACTGGCCTATGAACCAAGGGGTTGCTGGTTCAATTCCCAGTCAGGGAACATGCCTGAGTTGCAAGCCAGGTACCCAGTTGGGGGCATGCAAGAGGCAATCACACGTTGATATTTCTTTTCCTCTCTTTCTCCTTCTCCTCTCTATAAAATAAAATCTTTAAAAATTTTTATTGTATTTTATTTTTTAAAAGATTTTATTATTTTTAGAGAGAGGGAATGGAAGAGAGGCATAGAGGGAGAGACATCGATGTATGGTTGTCTTTCACCTGCCTCCAGGCTTGCAACCTGTAAAAAAAAGATTTTTTTTATATGGGTCTGAAAACAACCACGAATAGCCACAACAATCTTGAGAAAGAAGAACAAAGTAGGAGGAATCACAATACCAGATCTCAAACTCTGCTACAAGGCCACTGTAATCAAAACAGTCTGGTACTGGCATAAGAATAGATATATAGATCAATGGAATCAAATAGAGAGCCCAGGACTCTATGGTCAATTAACATTCGACAAAGGGAGAAGAAACATAAAATGGAGTGAAAATAGCCTCTTCAACAAGTGGCATTGGGAGAACTGGACAGGGACATGCAAAAAAATAAAACTAGACCACCAACTTACACCATACACCAGAATAAACTCAAGATGGATAAAGGACTTAAACATAAGTTGTGACACCATAAAAGTTCTATAGGAAAACATGGAAATAAAATTTCAGATATCCCATGCAGAAGTATTTTCACCAATACTTCTCTGAGGGCAAAGGAAATAAATAAACAAATGGGACTATATCAAACTGAAAAGTTTCTGCTCAGCTAAGAAAACATCAGCAAAATTAAAAGGGAACCAACTGTATGGGAAAACATATTTGCCAATGATACCTCAGACAAGGGTTTGATCTCCAAAATATATAGAGAACTTAAGTGACTCAACAGAAATAGTCCAATTAAAAAATGGACAAAGGCCTGCCTGGTGGCATAGTGGCACATAGGAGCCAGCCTGCGAACCTAAAGGTCGCTGGTTCAATTCCCAGCCAGGGCACATAACCAGCCAAGTCACCAGCCAAGTCTATAGCTGGAGGCAGGTGAAAGGCAACCATACATTGATGTCTCTCTCCCTTTCTGCCTCTCTCCCTTCCTCTCTCTCTAAAATAATAAATAAAATCTTTTTTAAAAAATGGGCAAAGGACCTGAACAGACACTTCACTAAGGAGGACATACAAAGGGCCCATAGACATATGAAAGAATGCTCAACATCACTAGCCATCGGAGAGATGCAAAGTAAAACCACAATGAAATACCACCTCACACCTGTCAGAATGGCCATCATTAACAAATCAACAAATAGCAAGTGCTGGTAAGGATGTGGAGAAAAAGAAACGCTGGTACATTGTTGGTAGGAATGCAGACTGGTGCAGCCACTGTGGAAAACAGTATGGAATTTCCTCAAAAAAACTAAAAATAGTGGCACAGTGGATAAGGCGCCAGCCTATGAACCCAAAGGTCTCTGGTTCGAATCTCCAGCCAGGGCACGTAACCATGTTGCAAGCCAGGTCTCCAGCTGGGTCCATGATTAAAGGCAGGTGAAAAGCAACCATACATTGATGTCTCTCCCTCTCTGCCTCTCTCCCTTTCCCCTTCTCTGAAATTAATAAAATCTTTAAAAAAAAAAAAAAAAGCTAACTAAAAATGAAA
Source organism: Noctilio leporinus (assembly GCA_004026585.1). Classification (NCBI taxonomy): domain Eukaryota; kingdom Metazoa; phylum Chordata; class Mammalia; order Chiroptera; family Noctilionidae; genus Noctilio; species Noctilio leporinus. The sequence continues at coordinate 101,161 of PVIW01004516.1, forward strand.
TTGCCTATTGACCCAGCTATTCCACTGCTAGGATTATACCCAAAGAATCCTGAAACAGAGTCCTGACTGGTGGCTTATTAGATAGGCACCGGTTCCATTTCAAGTCAAGGCACATAACCAGGTTGCAAGCCAAGTCTCCAGCCAGGACTATAGCTGGAGGCAGATCAAAGGCAACCATACATTGATGTTTCTCTCCTTTCCTTCCTCCTTCCCTGCCCTTCTCTCTAAAAATATTGAATAAAGTCTTAAAAAAAATTCTGAAACACCAATTCAGAAGAACCTATGTACCCCTATGTTCATAGCAGCACTATTTACAGTAGCCAAGTGCTGAAAACAGCCTAAGTGCCCATCAGTGGATGAATAGATCCAAAAACTTTGGTTACATTTACACAATGGAATACTACACAGTAGAGAAAAGGAAGAAACTTCTACATTTTGGACAACATGGATAGAACTGGAGAGTATTGTGCTTAGTGAAATAAGCCAGTCAGTGAAAGACAAATACCATATGATCTCACCCAATACGGGAGACTAATGAACAAAACAAACAAGCCGAATAGAACCAAAGACATGAATACAAGGAATAGACTTTCAGTGTGCAGAGGGGAGGGGGTGTGGTGTTGTGGGGGGAAGAGGCAAAGAAGGGGAACAGGGGCAGGAAAGAGCAGTGGAAAATGGGATAATTATAATACAACAACAATAAAATAAAATTAAGCTAAAAAATAAAATTAAAATAAATGAAAAATAGAAGATATTTAAGTGGGTTGCTTGAGGAAGGTTAAGAAGTGCTCTGTGAACCTGTGTTTCATGGTGTGGGTATACGTATGTGCTCCTAGGTATGTTTTATCTTGTGATATACAGTGTATTTCTTACTGGTGATCATAATGAAAAAGAAAAAATTATTTTGCTAGTGAGTCCACTCTTTCTCCAAGAAGCAAGAGAGCAGGCCCTCCTCATTCTGGCTGCAGGACCCTTGTCCTGTCTGAGGACAGCACCAACCTCTTAAGTGGGGTAAAACTATGACATGATTGAAGTTTCTGGCTCTGGCGCAGTACTGGAGGTAGGGGCAATAGTGAAAACCAGGATTTCTCAGCTGCATATAAGTTAAACCAAGTGCCAGGATACGCTGTTTTTAATGCCAGGCCTAAAGAGAGGAAGAGGAGAATAGGATGCATTGCAAGGATAGTGGTAGGTGGCAGCTGTCTGGGAAAATCCAGCCTTTGGGCCTGGGCCCAGGGGTGGTGGCAGAGGGAAGGGGGCAGTTAGGGGTGCCACAGCTCAAGGAGGCCTAGCCAGGCTCTGATTGCATTGTGTCTGAACTCCATAGTTGTCTGCTTCATCTTCTGGCATATTGCAGAAACATCCTAGGGTCAGGATCCACAGGCCTTCACTTTCTGTCACTTTTCTCATTGCCCAGGGGAACTCACAAGGCTCACCTTATGGAGACTGGTGAGGATTGAGCAGAACCTGTTTGTCAGGTACCTGACAGCTTCTCCCCTTCCCTCCAGGCTTCAGTCCTGAGAATGAACTGACCCACCTCCCAAGGTCATTCAGAGGGTTGAGGGAATGTGTGAGAAAATATTTTGTCAAGTATCTATACAAGGTAGTATTGTAGTTTTTCTCCTCTGTTTCCACCTGCTAGATGAAACCCCCAAATCTTCATGTCCTGCTCTCACTAGCTCTCGTCACCACCACCTGGTGTGCATTTCCCCATGTCCACTGACATCCAAGTGGATGATCCCAAAACAGTTTGTTCTTATCAGTCTCATTCCATTTACCCCTGTGGCCAATGCCACCACTGTGCTCATTGCTGATAGACATCACATTATCTAACCCTCTGTCACCATGCTGCTCATCCTCTTGATGCTGCTCCTCAGAAACCTCAGCCATATAGGTCTGGTTGAGGGTGCCTCTTCCCTCACCTACCACCGACTCCTTCACCTCTAGACGTTTCCATTATGTGGAACATGAAGAATCAATGTCTCTGGTCCTTGTTATTTGGGTAGTAGCTTTTTTTTTTTTTTTTTTTTTGGTAGCTAATACATGCCACAGCAGTCACAGACTGCTCTTGGTAATCACCAACGTCCTTTTCCAATGCTGTCACCAAACCTCTACCCCCTGCCACAGTCCCACTCCTACTCTCCTCTTAAGTGTCCTTTCATCCCATTTCACGTAGGATGGTGTTCAGCTGCATGCACTGGAACTAGCAAAGAGCGCCTTATAACAGGTGTTTCATTTTTTCCACCTAACAAGTAGTCTGGAGATGGACATTCCAGGGCTAATTCTGCAGCTCCTCAGTACTGTGGTGACCATTCTTTTTAAAAAGTATATTTTATTTATTTTTAAAGTATATTTTATTGATTATGCTGTTAGAGTTGTTCCAATTTCTTTTCCCTTTACTCCCCTCCACCCAGGACCCCCCTTCCCTCCTGCAATCCCACCCCTGCTAGTTCATGTTCATGGGTTGTGCATATAAGTTCCCTGGCTTCACCCTTTCCTATATTATTCTTAACTTCCCCTGTCTATCTTTTATGCACCAATTATGTTTCCTGATCCCTGCACCATTTCCCCCTTTCTCCCCCTTCCCCCTCCCAGCTGATAACCATCCCAATGAACTCCATACCTATGATTCTGATCCTATTCTGGTTGTTTAGTTTGGTTTTATTTTTATTTTTTTGGATTCAGTTGATGATAGTTCTCAGTTTGTTGTCATTTTAATGTTCATAGTTTTGATCTCCTTTTTCTTAAATAAGTCCCTTTAACATTTCATATAATAGTGGTTTGGTGATGATGAACTCCTTTAGCTTTACCTTGTCTGGGAAGCTCTTATCTGCCCTTCCATTCTAAATACTAGCTTTGCTGGATAAGGCAATCTTGGTTGTAGATCCTTGCTTTTCATCATTTTGAATACTTCTTGCCAGCCCCTTCTTGCCTATAGAGTTACTTTTGAGAAATCAGCTGATAATTATATAGGAACCCCCCTTTGTAGGTAACTCTCTTCTTTGCCACTTTTAAGATTCTCTCTTTATCTTTAACCTTTGGTATTTTAATTATGACATGTCTTGATGTGGTCCTGTTTGTGTCTAGCTTGTTTGGGACTCTTTGTGTTTCCTGGACTTGCATGTCTATTTCCTTCACCAAATTTGGGAAGTTTTCCTTCATTATTTTTTCACATAAGTTTTCAGTTTCTTGCTCTTCCACTTCTCCTTCTGGCACCCCTGTGATGCGGATATTGGTATGTTTAAAGTTGTCCCAGAGGTTCCTACGCCTGTCCTCATTTTTTTTTCAATTCTTCTTCATTCTGTACTGGTTGACTGTTTATTTCTTCCTTATGTTCCAAATCATTGATTTGAACCCTGGCTTCCTTTTCTTCACCATTGGTTTCATGTGGATTTTTCTTCATTTCACTTAGCATAGCCTTTACTTCTTCCCTTCTGCCTGTGCCATACTCAAGCATATCTGTCAATTCTGTGAGCATCTTTATCAACAGCATTTGTAAATCTGCGTCTGTTAGGTTGGCTATCTCCTCATTGCTTAGTTCTCCTACTGATATCTTAATCTATTTTCTTTTATGAGCCATGCTTCTCTGTCTCATCTTGACAGGCTTTTGTATTTGTCTGTGTCTTAGGTAGAGCTGTTGCACCTGTTAGGTAGTAAGGGGCTGAGCCTTAGATATTTGTCTCTCTCCGGCAACCTGTTTCACCATGTTGTGATGCTGCATGTGGGGAGGGGTCTGAGAGGGAACAATGCTGCTCCACATTCTCCCCTTTTCCAGGCACTTCTCCCTCTTCCTGTAAGGGACTGGTGCCTCTCTAGCTGTTGCCTTGGCCATGGGTGGGTCTGTGGATGTTCCAGCACCATGGAGGCCCTCTAAACAAATGGACTCTGCTGAGAGACCGGCTGTTTCTTCCTCCACTTCAACCTGCACTGGTTTTCACAATCAGAAGCAATGAGGCTTTATTTTCCCCCATAGTGATGGAACCCTGAGCCTAGCCATCTGGTCTGGTACCAGGAGCACTCCCCAGGTATCCCTATTTATTCTTTAATGTGTGGCTGCACTTTCCACCAGCCAACCCACAGCCACCATCCCACCAAACAGTGCTGCTAAACTGTGTGCTCTCTGCCCTGGCTCCTCTCCTCCTAGCTGTCTGGATGAGTATTTTTTCTTTCTAGCTTTGTTGGACTTCCATGCAGTGTGATTTTCTGGAATTTCTGGTTTTCTGTAGTTTTGAGGTGGATGTATTCCTTCTTAGTTGTAGAAGGAGATGCAGCATGTCTACCTACACCTCCATCTTGACCACAACTCAGTTTTCCCATTGTACTGTAAGACTTTGGAAATTGTACATCCTATTTATGGTATCTGGTTACTGTTGAAATTTTTCCATCTGTATTTGACTTCATTACCAGTCCATAATGTTATCATTCTTCTTTGTAGCTGCATAGAGTTCCATTTCTCCATATCATGATTTATTTACTAAGTCCCTTGTTAATGGACCTTTAGATGGTTCCCCACCTCTTACAAGTGAAATAATACTGTAATAAATAGCCTTGTAATGTAATAAATAACACCGGGTTATTTTGCTCAAGTGGGAGTATAGCTTAGGCTGCAACCCAGAAGTGGTGTTTCTGGGTCAAAGGGTATGTGTGCGTTTATTTTGATAGATGTAGCCAAATTAGCCTCATTATTGTGCCAATTTACCTTCCACCAGGGATGTGTGAGATTGTTTCCCGACATGCTTAGCAACAGCATGTTAACATTTGTTTTAATCTGATTAAAAATGTATTTCAGTGTTGCTTTAATTTGCATTTTCTCTTTTTATGAGTGATGTTAGCATCTTTTCATATTTTTAAAATATTTTATTTATTATTTGTAGAGAGAGGTAAGGGAAAGAGGCAGAGGGAGAGAGACATTAATGTATGGTTGCCTTTCACCTGCCTCCAGCTAAGGACCTGGCGGGAGACCTGGCTTGCAACCTGTTTATGTTGCCCTGGCTGGGAATTAAACCAGCAACCTTTGGATTCGCAGGCCAGCTCCTTACCCACTGTGCCACCAACCAGGGCTCTTTTCATATGTTTATGAGCCAAAAGTAGTATACTTTTTCTGCATACATTTTTGAATACCTTTGGCTCATTTCACTATTAGATTGCTGTTCTTTTTTTTTTTTTTTTTTTTTTTTTTTTTTTTTTTTTTTTTTTTTTTTTAAGATTTTATTTATTATTTTTAGAGAGAGAGGGGAAGGGAGAGAGGCAGAGAGGGAGAGAGACATTAATGTATGGTTGCCTTTCACCTGCCTCCAGCTAGGGACCTGGCTGGAGACCTGGCTTGCAACCTGGTTACGTGCCCTGGCTGGGAATCGAACCAGCGACCTCTGAGGGTGCCTTATCCACAGTGCCACCAGCCAGGACTTGGATTGCTGGTCTTTTTTGTTCATTCATTTGTAGGAACTATTTTAGAGGAATTAGCCCTTTGTCTGATGCAAGTGGCATATGTTTTTCTCAATTTATTATCTGCTTTTTTTCTTCTGGTGTTTTACCATGTAGAAAGTGTGTATTTTTCGTAATCAAATTTATTAATTTTTACTCATAATCTTTCACCTCAAAGTGTTATGGGTTTAGTATCATTCTTAGCTCTTCCCAGCTCAACTATATTTGTATAGTTTATGTGTGTTTGTTTTAACTTTTAAATCTTTGGTTTATTTGGCCCTTGTCTTGATAAAAGGTATAGGATATACCTTCCAGATGGCTTACTCATTTGTCCCAACATGCACCATTTTTTGAAGGCTCTACCTTTTCCCTTGGATTTGAAGTGTTGCCTTTATAAAATACTAAAGTTTTATGTATTTACATGTACTTAGGAACTTTTGTATTCTTTCGTTGATTGTCTGTTCATGTGCCAGTACCACAACTGTTTCACTTATTATAGCTTTCCTATCATTCTTTTATTCCTTTCCAGCTCATTCCCCATCATGTTTGCCTAAGTAGCTCCACCCAGCCCTTTGCTTTCTTCAAGTCCCATCTTTTCCTGTCAGACCGAGGCCATTCCCCATGAACTTTATCTGCCCTCTCACACACTGATATGATACTTGCGTATTTTCCTCATTCTGCACCCTTGAATTAGTCTCCCATCAGTCATCCTGTTCTGGCTTCCCCTTCTTGAATCTTCCTAACTGTCTTTCTCCGCAGACCTCTCCTCTCCATAGTTTCTTTGAATTTCCTCTATTCTAAAAAACCTCTTCCTGGCTTTGTTATTTTCTCAGTCTGGTGTGCTCTTACATATTTCTTTCCCTGACATAGTCACCAAAACATTAATCTTCATTCACTATCCCCGCTTCCATGCTACTTGCTGCCACTAATTCTTCAGAGCCCACATTTCTGTCCTAACCACTTCGCTAAAACTTGTAGATTATCTTTGGGGGAAGATTTTTAAAAAGAATTTTAAATATATTTTTAGAAAGAGGAGAAGGGAGGGAGAAAAAGAGAGAGAAACATTGATCAGTTGCATCTCATAACCACCCCAATTGGAGACTGAACCTGCAACTCAGGCATGTGCCCTGACTGGGAATTGAATTGGCTACATTTTGCTTTGCAGGACGATGCCCAACTCAGTGAGCCACATCAATCAGGGCATTGTATGAAAGTTGTTTCACAAGGTCATGAATGACCTCATAGTCACTAAATCCAGTGGTATCAGTTTATCACCCTTACAACTCTGCAGCATTTGAGCCAATTGACCCCTTCCCCCTGAAAGACAGTCCTTCCCTTTGCTCTGAGACACTGAGACACTAGTCTGTCTCTAGTCTCTCCTGCCTCCACCGTCTCATTGTCTGCTCTGGTGCCTCTTCCTCTGTCCTTTCTTGATATGTCACCATCTTCTTTGGTGAACTGAATTCCTTCCTGTGTCTGTCATGTTAATAAGGATGCCCCAAACCTACAGATTTCCAACTGCCCAGCTCTTAGACTGCCTTCAGGAGAATATCTAAGAGGTTACTGTGTCACTCCAAGCAGGGGAAGATGAAGTCTTTATGGAAAAAAAAAAAAAATGATTACAACCACCAGGGGAATTCAAAATTGAAAATGCCAATGTCCAAGCTGCTCCCAAACCAATTAAATGAGGATTTTGGGGATGGGCCCAGACATTTGTATTTATAAAAACTCCCCAGTGATTCCAGTGTAGCCAAGTTTGCAAGCCTAGAGCAGGGTGAGAAAGAGGGATGATGATGCCTCAGATGATGCCTGCCTTCTGGCTTTGATTAGTGGGTAGGTGGGCATGTAGGTCACTAAAGTAGGAATTACAGAGGAAGGGTTTTGGGGAAGATGGTGGATCCTACTCGGATAGGTTGAATTTGAGCTGCCTGTGGGGCATTTAAGATCAGGGGTTTCTCAGATACTCGGCCCTCCCTAAAGCAGTTATTTTTTTGTTCTTGATCCTTCTAGGCCTGTACTGATATGGGGCAGAGTTCAGTTTCACTCCCAGGGCCAGGGCTTGGAAGCACATGCCTAGATACAACTCATCTTCCGGCCTATCCCTGCAGATCCCCTCTCCTACCGCACCCCACTCCTCGGCCAACAGGGCCCCTCACTATTCCTGACTGTGTTGCCTCTGAGTCTTTTTTTCAAGCTGTATCCCCAAGAGGAGTTCCATGCGACCTCCTCTAGTCAAGATCCTCCCCGCTGTCAGGGCATCTCCCTACTGTTTCCTGCTGGGAAGACTCTCCCAGAGCACATCAGGATCTTACAACCATTAGCTGAAGCATTAGCAGACAGTATCTTAGTTGCTGAGGGTTGGAACCGTCTCCTCCTGGGGTCACCATCCAGTAGCTCACGTTGGGGAAGATTCCAGGACAGTGTGCGTTTCCCCTTGCCTTGGCTCTGCCACAGGGGGTCTAGTTGCAGATCTGCTGTCAATCGTGAGTGAGCCTGGCGGGGGCTCCTGTCTTTTATCCACACCCGAACACTCCCTTCATGAAGGGTGGCTTTGTAGAGCAATGAATCCTGGTGGGGACGGGACAGAATTGGGAGATGTGATGCACATCAGGATCTACAGGGGAACAGGAGTGTTTGAAAAGCCCCTCCAGACATTCTCATGTGTCTCCTGTAGATTCAGAAACCCAAAGAGCAGGATGCCCCAGAGGAGGCACAGAAAGGTAGCACAGGGGTGTGTCACCCCTAGTCAGTTGATGGACCCCACAGACCTGCTGCAAGAGCCAAGTGGGCAAAGGGTGGGAGGGCAAGGAGTGGAGACCGTGGAATAGTACTACAGGGTGAGGCGTTCCTGCTTTGAAGTAGTAGAAAGGGGAAGTCCTGTACTGTCCCCCCAGATGGTAGCCCTTAATCCTGCCTCATGCCCACCCCACTTCTCATCTTCTTCCTATCTTCCTCTGTGGCCAGGCTGACGGGAACTGCCCTGTAGAGGTCCATCTGAGTTCAGACCCAGATGATGCCAGAGCTATGACCTGGCCGGCAGGCGTGGTGCCGAGGGGAAATCAACCATGGAGCAGCCACCGGAGGAAGCCCCTGAGGTCCGGGAAGAGGAGGAGAAAGAAGAAGTGGCAGAGACACAAGAAGCCCCAGAGGTCAATGGAGGACCAGAGCACTCGCTTCCTTCTAGTAGTTGTACAGGTGAGGAGGGGTGGAGAGGGGACGTGGCCAGGTGGAAAAGGGAAGGTGGCCTTCTGCAAACAACCTCGTAGGAGTACAGAGGAGCAGAGTTGTTAAGAACCAGAGCCAGGCAGCCTGGCCTCACACCCCTGTTGTGCTGCTCATCTGCTGCAGCACCTTGGGCGAGTTGTACCTCCTTTCTGTAAGGCAGGGATTGTAGGGGATATAGACATGGGCTTTGTGAGGATGACCTGAATTAGCATGTCATGCCTGTTGTCATCATTGTTCCACCACTACTATCATAAGAGATCCAGGACGCAGCTGCATTAACACACTAGAAAGGTCACTGTACCTGTGATTGTTATGGTCACTCAAAACATACAACTCAGTCGATCTGCTGCTAATTATACACATCATCAAGCTGCACTGTAATTAGGCATGAATGCTGAGCAGGTAGAATGAACAACTAATTAATAATACTTATGTGCAGCCAGTGTTTAGCTTCTCTTGTCTAACTTGTTGGTTCCCCTTTATCTACTATCAGCAGCAGTGTAGATATTTTCCTCTGGTACCTTGTACTGTCTTCCATCATCTTCATCATCATCTTCATCATCATCATCATCATCATCATGACGTTGTGTCCACATTCAAGGACACCTAGTGCATCTCTCTCTTGGCTTTTCCCTGCTCCCACCCCATCTTCCCCAGCTTCCCTCCTTTTACTCCACCTGAGTCCGTCACATCCAGCTGATCTTTGCCCCCTTCCCTCAGGGGGAACTCGGGGTCAGGATACACTGCCAGGATGGGACATCCTGAGCTGGCTGCTAGTTTCAGCTGATGGACATCCTGGTCACAGGTGCTGCATCAAGGCAGAGGAGCAGGCCTGTCTCGTAAGGACAGGCTCTGGACCCCTGTACTTGCATGGGCAGAAGGAGGTGGATGATGTCAAAGTTAAGGTGGGAGGCAGGACACTGTTGAGGTAGCACAGGCTCCTCTCTGGGCCTGCACCTAAGAGAGCCCTCAATCCTCAAGCCATGTTGCTTTGAATCTGCAAAGCAAGTCCTGGAGTTTTGCAGAGTTTCTTCCTCTTCAGGTCACATGATGGGGTAGGGTGAAGTCTGGAGAGCTGTAACTTGGGGCCTCTGACCCCATCAGATACTCGTGAGTGACCAAGGTAGAGGTTTGTGTGATTTTAAGGCCTAAGAAAAGGTATTCCCTATCCTCTAAGGTGACCTCCCCTTGTTGGTTAGCTGGCGGCTGGGATGGCTTTGGAGACCCAGCCAGGAGACATCAGTCATTCATCATAATAGTACATACTGTTCTGAATTTGGCACAGGTGAAGAGGGTCAGGACAAAGAGAAAAGACCTGAGGGCTAAGAATGAGCAAGTCACTGAGGACATCATGAGACAGTGAAAGGGAAGAGAGGGCACAGGGTATATGGCCTCACTGCCTGCCCTGGCCCACCCCATCCCTACATCTGAGCCTAAACACATAGAAGTTACCTGAAGATTAATGCCCTGTCCTGGGGTTTCCTACATACCTTTGGGGACCACCTCCCCAAGTGATACTGCAATTCACGTTCAGACCAGAGTGTGATGCCTAGGCACGCAGGCATGGGATGGACCCACGGGGAGATATCTGGGGAAGAATTTGCCCAGCCACCCCATAGTTGATAGAACCCATTTATTAATAAGTCAGTGAACTGGGGGTAGAAAGACTTCCTTGTTTGGTAATTTTAAGTGGAGGGGTTAACATAATCACTACATGTTAGAACCATGGTATATAAAAACCTCCCACAAAGCCTACAAGACTAACCACCCAACAGAAAGGTAGAAGCAGGCAGTTCTCAGTAAGACAAATACAAATGGCTAGAAAGCACAAAACATTCTTCAGTCTACTCATTGATCAAAGAAGGTATCTTCAGATGAGGTTGGCAGGGAGGACAGTGTTGGCCGGAGTGTGAGGACACAGCCTCTAGCCGCCAGGGGCAGTGGGCAGCTCTGCTGCGGCCAGCACTTTCAGTGTGCGCCCCTTCCGCCCTACAGTCTTTTCCTAGGGGTGTGTTCCCTGTAAGCACTTGCTCACTGTGCAGAGAGATGTCCACACGTGTTTACTGCAGCACTTGTGCAAAAAGCAAAATATTGGGAAGCGCCCATCCATTATGTAAACTGTGGTAGAACCATACTGTGGAATGCTCTAGTCGTTAAAAAAGGGAAGGTATGTGCTGACAGGGAAGTAAGTTCCTGACAAATAGGGGATCCCATTGTTTCAAACTCCTCATGTATCTGAGAAGGCATAGGAAGTCACCTCGGAGGACGAGTGGGGCTGACCGAGTGGGGCCATAGGTGGAGAGGATCTGTCATGAGATGCTACACGCTCTTAAGTGTTTTCCCCAGCAAGCCCAGTATACTCCCATACTTTAAAAAGCAACTACGTGGCTTTTATTTAGAAGGTTAAAAATTAAAATTAAAAAAGGCTGGCAGCTGAAGGGTGCTGGAGACAGCCTTATCCTGTCTGTGTTAAGGATCACACACACCAGGGCAGGCATCCCAGGTTGGCCATGTGATCTGTGCCCCAGTCTCTTCACCTGACCACCTCCAGGGCCAGCCAGGTGAGAAGTAAATGGTATTGCCACACCACAGTTCTGAGCACCTGCTGGGTTCCTGCCTCCCACCGTTAATCTATGACTATTGATTCCCCTCAGAGACCCATGAGGATGGGTGCAGCTCGAATTTGAAACAGCAGGAAATCTGCCCAGTTTGCTTTCCTTCTGATGTTTCAGAGGTTCTGCACTGACATGTATCTTTGTGCCCAGCTCCACACCTGCCAAACCCCTCCTCACCCACAGGGAGGCAGGATGGACCTACTCAGTAGCACCCAGCAACAATGACACTCACATGCTCAGGGTCCCCCGGCTGGGTAGGGGAAGGGGCAGAGGCAGTTGGAGCTGGTGTTCACAGCCCACTTCTGTCTGCATCCCCTCCTGCTTCAGTGATGAACATCCTGGTCACACAGAGAAAAGGGTTGGGGGTCTTATTGTGGGGCTGAGGAAGATAAGTGTCCTTCCTTTTGGCCTTAGCAGCTCCTCTCACTCAGGAGGTGCTTGGTGGGTATCCAGGCAGCCACTCAGTGAAAAACAAGGCTGGGCAGCTTCTTTGAGGAGCCCACAGTCCAGGCAAATGGATAAAAAGAGGCTGCTTGGTAACCAGCCCAAGTCCTACAGAATTGGCCCCAACTTCAGAAGCTGCCTCTGTTGTTCTGCCAGCAGTAAACAGACAAGGCCAGCCCTTTCTGGCTCCCCTCACAGCCGTGACACCAGCATACCTCTAGTGATGGAGACTAGATATGCAGGAGCGACCTCAGCCACACACGGTGGTGTCCGTAAGGTCACCAGTGTCTGTTTGCTGAACTTGTAATCAAAGATACTCCACTCTCTGGGTGACGGGGCTAGTGTTTATGATGAGTCCAAACAACGAATAACAGCATAGTGTCATTCTCAGCAGTGATGTGTCTTGTTTATCACAATCACAAATTATTGATTAGTAGTAATGGACACACATTTATATAAGTATGGGATGTTGTAGAATACAGTGGGTGACCTCAGCCCCAAGGGTTGGATATAAATCTCACTTTGCCACTGTGTTTAAGTTCTCCAGCGAAACAGAACTAATAGGATGTGTGCATGTGTGTGTGTAGAGAGAGAGATTAGGAGATTTATTTTGAGAAATTGGCTCAGGCATTTGTGAGGGCTGGCAAACTGAAATTCTGTAGGATAGGCCAGTAGGCCGGACATCTAAGAAAGCCAATGTTGAAGCTCAAGTCCAAATGCAGTGTGGAGACAGAATTCCTTTTTTCTTCTGGAGGCCTCCTTACATGGAGAGTAATGATTTACATGTTAATCATATTTAAAATATACCTTTACAGCAACATCTATACCGGTGTTTGACCAAAAACTGGGTACCATGGGCACCATGGCCTGGCCAAATTGACACATAAAATTAACCATCAGAAGGCCCTGGCTGGTAGCACAGTGGTTAAGGCACTGGCCTGCGAACCCAAAGGTCGCAGGTTCGATTCCTCAGCCTGGGCACATAACCAGGTTGCAAACCAGGTCTCCAGTCGGGTCTGTGGCTGGAGGCAGGTGAAACACAACCATGCATTGATGTCTCTCTCCCTCTCTGCCTCTCTCCCTTCCCCTCTTTCTAAAAATAATGAAATAAAATCTTAAAAAAAAAAATTTAACCATCAGAGCCACTGTCAGCATGTCACTTAACCTTCTGCGTCTCTTTTCTCTCCTATAAAATGGGGTTAAGAAGACGTGCTAGAAGGGTTGTTTTCAGGTTCACCAGATTAGTGATGTAGTGTCCAGCAGAATGCCTAACACTAAAAGAGAAATGTGGTTGGTGCAGACATACAGCCTTTGCAGGAAAGTCAGGTTTAGGTTCAAGTTTCAGTCTCACCATGTACAGACAGGTGACCTTGGGCATATAGATACCTTAATCACACCGAGCTTCAGTTTCCTCATCTTTAAATGATGCTGTTACTGTTTTCCAAAGTGATATGAAGTGATACTGAAGGCATACAGACACTAACATACTTGACATTAAGTGGGGGCCCCATAAACACTGGTCCTTTCTTTTTTTTCCTCTTGGGAGTAGAAAATGTAGGAGATATTTGAGGGAGGGGTCAAGCAAGGTGTGACTAGAGTAGAAGTTCTGATCAGGGCTTAGGGACCACATGATGGCCATCAGGATAAGCGGGTGGATTTTCTGAGCAGAGGCGAGGGGTTCACTGGGCTGGCTAGAGGGTGGCTGTGCAGGCACATGGCCTTCAAACGGCAAGCTCTGGGCCTCTTTCACCCAGCATGCTGGAAGGGCACCAAAGCAGGAGCCCGGTGTGAGGGAGGGCCTCGGAACCCCAGTCTCCCACTAGAAGCCCGTAGGAGGTAATGGGACCTTTAGAACCTGGTCCCTAGAAATGGAGCCACCCTGCCATCATTGCTTTCAGGTAGGATGTGGTGGATTTGAAGATAAGATCTTAAGTCAGGTGGTCAACCAGGAAGAGACAGAATCTTTACCTTTACCTTTACCTTTAGAAAAATCACCCCCAAGCTACCACCACTTTATTATCCCCAACAAACCCCACAATAAAAGCTATCCCTGTGGGATATATACACTTATGCTCACACCAGCCCCTCATCTCCCCTGCCTCTCTCTGCCTTGTGTATTAGTTATTTGTGTTTTCTTATTCCCCGCAAATAGGCAGGGGGTGCCAGACCTCTGTGCTTTCAAGTTTGACAGCCTAGTCCTATTCACCACCAGGGGCAGGACATCTCCCAGGGTTCCTCTGGGACTCCCACCCTGGGTCTCTCCTCACCATCCAGAGCTCTGGCTGACCTAGTGGCCAGTAGGGCTTGGGCATCTTGGCTTCTTCCAGGGTTTTGGGTAGTCCTAACACCCAGGATCCAGGGGCCAACAGCAGGCCAGACCACACAAGAAGAGGCTAGGTCTTATTCCCAGGGCTTTTGGTACCTCATAAGTGGAGAGACAGCCCCTCCACACACATACACACATGGGTTTCTGTGAAGCTGTGGGAAAAAAGAGGAAATTAGAAGGAAGAGAAGAGGCTGGGGAGAGGGTGGGGAAGAGGCTTGGTCCCTGCCTGCGTAGGGTACACTGCTGGGGAACTGCAGAATTATAGCTTTCTAGCAAGCATCACCCAAACTTACCTGAGTGTGGGGGGTAAAAAACTGGAATTATCTTCTGCAGGGCAGGCCCCTTGTAGTACAGGCTCCTCCCATTAGGTGAGTGTTCTAGGAACCCATCTGTGTCAGTGCACCACCTGGTGGTGTTGTGAGAGTCTGTGATTGGTGTCTGAATTTTTTTTTTTTGAAGGCTTTTGATGTATTTACCCATTTCATAATGAGAGATTTATGAGCACACCTGCTCACACAGTGCTGAGTGTTCATCAGTTTTTGACAAAAAAGGCATGACCCCCATGCCTCACCCTATTCACCCACTCTCACCTCAAGCGACTTTTTTGTTTGTTTCCCCTGATGAAAAAGTCCTCAAAGGGAAACATTTTGCCATGTGGAAGAGGTGAAACAAAAAATGGCAGAAGTACTAAAAGGCATCAAAACCCATGAGTTCAAAAACTGTTTTGAAATTAAAAAAAAAAAAAACTGATTTGAGTAGTGGAAAAAACATCTTGATAGATGTAGTGCATCAAATGGAGAGTACTAACTTTGAAGGTGACTGAAGTTTAAATATGTAAGAATAAATACAGATTGTTTTAATAAATTCTAGGTTTTGGGGGTCCCTCATTATAAACTGATATTTACACAGCACTTCCAGGTTCCAGGAGCTTTCTCTGTGTTAACTCCTGTATGCCTCACAGTGAGGAGATAGACAGAAACCATTGTCATCTCCCATTTACAGAGGAGGAAGACAGTGAGGCCCCGAGGGCAGAGCTGGGTGTAAAGCATAGGACGCTGATTGAAGTTGGGCTGCCTGGCTCCTGAGCCGCCTTCTTACCCCTCTCTATGTCTGCTGCCTCTGAGCACCGGGAAGCCAGCTCGGAGGTCGTTGGTCCAAAGCACTCACCTTTGAGCCAGAGAGGGGAACAGTCACCTTCGCCGACCACCTCATGCCCAGGTGGTGGCTCCTCCACAGTCCTGCACCCCTCTGCCTGCCCCTTGGCCAGCGTTGCGACTCACCTCATTGTGCTCTAGTTTTCTTACCTCTTTATTACCTCAGCTAATTGAGGGCAGGGTCTGCGTCCTGTCTTGCATGCACCAGGCACTCATAAATGTCTGTTGAATGAAAAGAGGGTGCCATTAGTACATGAAACTCCAGTAGCAACCAAATGACTGACACTTGCTGAGCCTCCAGGGCCAGGAGGGAGAACGAGATAGTACCAGAAGGTGGGAACATTCTGAGGTGGCTGGTCCCTGTGGAAGGGGCATGGAGATCAAAAGGGAATGTGATTTGAGACACTCTTTGAGTCTAGCAGAGGAGGCAGAGGGGCGAGTCACAGAAACAACACTGATACTTAGAAGTGCCGCAGAGTGCCCATGGACACATACCACACAGATCAGAGGAGGAACTGCTGGAAACCCTCTCGGCCAGCACCTGCGCTGGTCTCTACACAGGGTCTCTTCATTACCTCATCTCCTCGACAACTGGGAACGTGACATCTACTGCCCCAATTTAATACCTATAGGAGTGGCAGCGCATGCTCCAGCCAGGTGGTGCCAAGGCCAGGACACCCTGGCAGTTTGAGGACCACTGAGTGCAGTCACTGAGTGCCTGCCCTGTGGTCCTTAATGTTCTAGTGGGAGAGCCCCAGTACTGAGTAAACACAGGCTGTCAGGTGGTGTAAAGTATACTGAGCAGCCTTGACCACTGTAGCTCAATGGGTTGGGCATTGTCCTGCAAACTGAAAGGTCATGGGTTCAATTTCTGGTCAGGGAACATGCCTGGGTTGCAGGTCAAGTCCCCAGTTGGGAGCATGTAAGAGGCAACAGATCGATGTTTCTCTCCCTCTCCTCCTCCCTCTCTCTAAAAATAAATAAATAAAATTGTTTTCTTAAAAAACTATTGAGCCCTTGTTGGTGTGGCTCAGTGGATTGCTGGCCTGTGAACCAAAGGGTCAACGGTTCACTTCCCAGTTGGGCACATGCCTAGGTTGCAGACCAAGTCCCCAGTTGGGGGACATGTAAGCGACAACCACACATCGATGCTTTTCATTCTCCCCCACTTCCCCTCCCTCTAAAAATAAATAAAATAAATTTTAGAAGAAAAATTAAAAAACGGCTACTGAGCAGACCAAAGCAGCCTCCCCACCTTCCCCCATCTATGGGCTGGGGTGGGGGTCAGAGTGCACCCTTTGGAATGAATGAAGGTTGGGAGCTAATAAGGCCTTGGCACAGGGCAGGCTGTTTTAAGAACCAGGGGTTTGTGTTACCCCTGCCCGTCTGCTGCGGAGGGCCTCAGGCTGCTGGGTCCTCTCCTGTGGCCTGGTGCGTGTGCTCCCCTTCTGTGTCCAGAATGGCGCTGCACATTCCTTCGGTCACCCCTGGGATGTGGGGAAGGTGGGGAGGGAGAGGGAGATGCGAGAGAAGTGGAGTGCACTTTGGAGGTTAGTCCCCGGTGGGGAAAATTGGCTCTTTTTCAGAGTAGAAAATGTTAAATCTGGGCTTCTTGTCATGACTTGGGTCTTTGAGCAGTCCGCTCTAAGCCAGTGATTCTCTTTTTGAGATTTGGACCCTGACCCCAATGAGGTTGTTGGGTCATCAGGGAAAAGAGCAGAGCAGAGAACAGCTCTGGCAGAGGCAGGGCAGGTGGCACGTGGGTCATGCAGCACTGGGCTGGGGGTCAGGTGTCTGGGGCTTGGTGCAGGTCCCCTTTCGAAGGGAGGGGCTCACTTCTGAGTGTCCAAGGCAGAGATTCAGAAGATTCCCAGCAGATCTTACTAAGTCATCTGATGGTATACATACCCTTAAATCACTGCCTTGACCAGCTGCTCTCCCTGCTAACGCTCGACATCTGGTTCAAACATCTGTACATTTAATTGAAAAACACTTGTGAAAATTCAACGTGCAAAGGCCCTGGCTGTTGGCTCAGTGTATAGGCACCAGCCTATGGATCCACAAGCCACTGGTTTGATTCCCAGCCAGGGCATATACCAAGTTGCAAGCCAGGTCTCCAGCCAGGTCTGTAACTGGAGGCAGGTGAAAGCAACCACACATGGATGTCTCTCTCCCTCTCTGCCTCTCTCTAAAACTAATTAATAAAGAAAAAGAAAAAAAAAATGTTTTAATTCAATGTGCTGCCAGGTTAATGTAACTACTCCCTGCACTTTTTCTACTTGAGCAAGTTTCATGGGAATGAATTTGAATTGCTCAGAAGATCCTTTACAGCATCAGAATCAGACTTCCTGGGTGAGGGGTGTTCTGCAAAGGTCTATTCTCTTCCATCCTCACAAAACCCATCCCACACCACCCCATGAGGGCACTTCCTAAGGACAATCTACAGAGATTCTGTCTGCTTCCTGCCCCTTGCCCTCCTCCTTCCCAAACACAGCATCCCTCCATGCCCTCTCCCCACGAGTGAGTTCAGCCCAGGAAGGCTCTACTTATCCTGTATTAAGAGCTGCCATTTCTGGAGCACCTGCTGTGTGTCTTCTGGGAACTTTGCCATCCTCTTAGGGAAGCTTTCTTAGACCCACATTCTAGATGAAGAAACTGATCCTCAGAAAGGTTGACTCCCATAGCCACACAGCTCTTGTCTGAGCCAAGGGCTGTGTGAGGGAGAACAGAATGTGAAGCTGCCCCTCCATTGTGTCTGCAGACTTCTCCCGGAGCTCCTCCCCACCCTCACTGCTGGACCAGCTGCAGACAGGCGGCGATGGGGCTTCGTGTGGCAGCCTCAACATGGAGTGCCGCGTGTGTGGGGACAAGGCATCAGGCTTTCACTACGGTGTTCATGCGTGTGAAGGGTGCAAGGTATGGGCAGCGGAGTTGCCGGCTGGCTGTTGGAGCTATGGTCCATAGTGAGTTAACCTACCAAAAGCTTCCCCTGCTGAGAGGGCAGGTCCCTAATAACACCCATGATGGAATTCCTGCCTGGGTGACCACCAGGATCTTGGGCCCATTCCAAGCCTCAGTTCTGGGTCCTGCTGGAGAGGTGGGGTTCCCGTGTGAGGGATGCCTTGCTGGTCACCTGCAACACTGACCCAGCCACTTACCCAGGCTCCCTGGGTTGCACTCGTCCCCTGGAGACCTGGCTGGAAAAGATAGGTGTACGGAACCAGGGACTTGGGCTGAGGCATCTTCCTCAGATCAGGAGTGTCTGAGCCACAAAGTCTGAAGGGAAAAACAAACAAACAAACAAAAAAGTTACATTTCTTTTCCAATGGTGCTTTTGGGTTCTTTCTCCTAACTGCTCACACCAAATTTTCACATAATTATTTTATTAAACCTAGAATGTACATAGAACCAGATACACTTAGGAATAAATCAGGTTAGTCACAATACAGTTTTGTTACCAAATTAACAAAAAAGCACTTAAAGTAAATATTTTAATTATTTAAAGTAAAATATTTGAAGTAAATATTTTAATTATTTCTAAAAAGAAACTATAGGATAATTTCTGATGAACTTAGATGTATCAATAGTCGTTTACCTCCCTTCTACTCCCTTCCCAAAAAAATTCCCCCACTACTTCCATATTTCAGGAATCTTAACATCTGCATGCGTAGTTGGGGCCCCAGGACAACCCGGTGGGCAGCAGGATCCTTAAACTGTCCCTTCCCTGTGGCTTTTCCTCCCCACGCACCATCCCTCAGGGCTTCTTCCGACGGACGATCCGCATGAAGCTAGAGTATGAGAAGTGTGAGCGGAGCTGCAAGATCCAGAAGAAGAACCGCAACAAGTGCCAGTACTGCCGATTCCAGAAATGCCTGGCCCTGGGCATGTCGCACAACGGTGAGAGCCGGCCTGGGCGAGCACAGCTGCTGGCTCCACCCAGCTTGAAGCCAGGTTCAGGGAGCCAGGAGGGCTGCCCTTAGCTGCATCTGTCGCACCCAGACACTGGCTTTTTTTTTTTTTTTTTTTAAAGATTTTTTATTAGTATTATTTTTAGAGGCAGAGAGGGAGAGAGACATCAATGTATGGTTGCCTTTCACTTGCCTCAAGTTACAGACCTGGCTGGAGACCTGGCCTGCAACCTGGTTATGTGCCCTGGCTGGAGAATCAAACCAGGGCACTGGCTTTTAAGTGTCAGCTGCCAACCTTGCTGATCTGGACCCTGAGTCTCTGTGCTAGCACAGCCCTGGCCCAAGATCTGCCGTCTCCAGACTGCCTGGTATCAGCTGTGGGGCCCAGGCCAGGGCAGTGGCCACTTCTCTGGCCCTAAGGGAAGTAGGAGTTGACCCCAGCTCCAGTGCTGTTGAAAACACCACTCGCAGAACTTCAAGCCTACCTTGGATGGTCTGGCCCAGCATGAAAAGCCACCTCGAAGGCCTGGGATCCCCTCAGCCCTTCTTGGCTTTTGAGGGCAGGTGGGAGCCAGTTAGTGACCACATGTGTCAGCTTCCAGGAGCCAAGTGGGAGTTCCCTGGAGGCCATTTCCGAGAGACTGAGCTTGCCCTGCCCTATGCTCTGGGCCTCCTGTAGTCTTGTCTTCAGACCGCATAGAGAAGAATTTTGCAAAGCCACTTGTCTCTTTACCCCTCTTATTTAAATATCCTTACCCATGAATACCCTAACTGCCCTGCATCCTAGAGGGTGCAGGACCTGAGCACTCTGTCAGCAGCTTTTTTAGGTGATGTGGCCTGCCATGTCTGGGGTTTGATCCCTCCCCTCAATCCTAGCCCCACTACTTGGCTGAAGTGAGGGGAGTTCCCAAGAGGTCTCAGAGCTGACTGAATTCTTCTTTTTTTCTCTGAAAAAAAAAAAAAAAAGCTAGATTTGTTTCCTGTTCCATTACTAGTAACCGTAATTTTTGAGTGCTTACAATGTGAGTTATTTTAATTGTTCTGATAAGCCAGTGAGATTTAAGTGTCAGCCCCATTTTTCTAATGAAAAAAGATAAAGTAGCCTGCCTAAAGTCACAAGGCTAGTGAGGAAGATGCCGAGCTGGAACTCAGGCACAGGCCTTTGACACCAAAAACCGTCTTTCTGCCTGCCATGCTGCACCGCCTCCCTCCTGGCCAGTGCATGGCAGTCACGCTGAGTTAAGTTAGGGCCTTTGCGTGCCATGCTCTGTAAACAAGACAGAATCCCTGCACCCCTGGCACTCACATTCTGGAGGGGGTCCACAACATTCCAGCTTGCTGCCTTTGGAGCTTCTGAGGGCCCTGGGCCCAAAGTATGTCTCCATCTTTGGCCCACGCACCTGTAGAGGGTGAGGAGATTAGAGGGGCTGGCCCCTGCATAGACTCCTATATGATTGTTCCCCCTGTTTCCCTGGTAGCCATCCGCTTTGGCCGGATGCCAGAGGCTGAGAAGAGGAAGCTGGTGGCAGGGCTGACAGCAAGTGAGGGGAGTCAACACAACCCACAGGTGGCTGACCTGAAGGCCTTCTCCAAGCACATCTACAATGCCTACCTGAAAAACTTCAATATGACCAAAAAGAAGGCCCGCAGCATCCTCACCGGCAAGACCAGCCATATGGCGGTGAGTGTCACTGCCCTGGCTCAGGGCCGTGCAGCCATCTGCTTGACTTCTGGGAGAACCAGACTACTCTCCCCAACTTCATGGTACAGGCGGGGGCATGGGGAGCACATGGGTAGGGGTCCCTGAGGCCTGGCATCTAACAGGGCCTGGTTTTCAGCCCTTTGTGATCCACGACATCGAGACGTTGTGGCAGGCAGAGAAGGGCCTGGTATGGAAGCAGCTGGTGAACGGCCTACCGCCCTACAAGGAGATCAGCGTGCACGTCTTCTACCGCTGCCAGTGCACCACGGTGGAGACCGTGCGTGAGCTCACTGAGTTCGCCAAGAGCATCCCTAGTTTCGGCAACCTTTTCCTCAATGACCAGGTGACCCTTCTCAAGTATGGTGTGCATGAGGCCATCTTCGCCATGCTGGCCTCCATTGTCAACAAGGATGGGCTGCTGGTGGCCAACGGCACTGGTTTTGTCACCCGTGAATTCCTGCGCAGCCTCCGTAAGCCCTTCAGTGATATCATCGAGCCCAAGTTCGAGTTTGCTGTCAAGTTCAATGCCCTGGAACTTGATGACAGTGACCTGGCTCTCTTCATTGCAGCCATCATTCTTTGTGGCGGTAAGTGAGGGTGGGACTGGTGGGCTGGCCCAACACAGCCACCCTCCTGAGGTTTGGGCTCTCCTGTAGGGCCCTGAGCCTGAGCTCAGACAGCATGGGGAAGTGTTTGTAACGATGGCAATGGGACATGCAAGGCACCAACTGTATATCGGGACCAGCTCGGTCTTGTAAAGATGGAGGAGAGGTAGCAAAAAGACTAAAAGGATGTATACCAACATGGTAATAGGGGCTATTTCTGGTGATGAAGACATTTTCTGTTCTTGAACAACATTTTCAGTTCCAATGCAACAATTGTAATGATCATGCTGATAGTGGCTTAGAGCTTACTTCATACCAGGCACTATTCTAGTTCCTTTTCCTAGCCTTTAACTCCTTGGGTCCTCACAACTACCCTGGGCTCTGGTACTTCTGTTATCTCTACTTTACAGATGAGGAAACAAGCCCAGAGAGGCTGGGTGACCTGTCATAGCTGCATCGCTAGTCCAGCCCATAGAGCCAGGATGTAATCAGGCAGCGAGTCTTGTAATAGTGATAGTGACCTGCCTAGTCAGAAAAACAAAGGAGGGGGAGCAGGACGCTCATCACTGGCAGGACAGGCCTAGGATCAGTCACAGCAAGGAGGTCCCTGGGCCAGGTCCCCCACGTAGGGTGGAAGTAGGGGAGCTCCTCTAACCGTCTGAGACCTCTTGCGTGTGCCTGCTCCTTCCCACACCTCCTACCTGTGTCCCTACAGACCGGCCAGGCCTCATGAACGTGTCACAGGTGGAGGCCATCCAGGACACCATCCTGCGTGCCCTCGAGTTCCATCTGCACGCCAACCACCCTGACGTGCAGTACCTCTTCCCCAAGCTGCTGCAGAAGATGGCTGACCTGCGGCAGCTGGTCACCGAGCATGCCCAGATGATGCAGCGGATCAAGAAGACCGAGACAGAGACCTCGCTGCACCCCCTGCTCCAGGAGATCTATAAGGACATGTATTGAAGGGCACACCCAGGTCCCTCAGCAGGCCTCTGGGAGCTGAGAATCAGGGGCAGGCGGACAGCTCTGGAACAGCCCCCCCATGGGACTTTCCTGCCGGCAGCTTTCTAGTGCTCAGCAGCACCCCCTGGAGTAGCAGGATCACACACTCGTGATCAGGCCCCTTCCTCTTCCTCTTTCTCAGTTCCTCTTTCTCCTCTAATGTCTGTGCTCTTTCTCTTCCTTTCTATAGGTTTCTCTTTTTCCTAGCTCCCTCACCCTCCCTTTCTCTCTACCCATTCCCATGTTTGTGCCTTTTTCTTTTTCTTTGAGACACTTGGTATTATTTCACCAGCAGCACAGAACAGGACCTCTGCTTTTGCTCCCTGCCACCCCTCACCTCCTTCCAGCACAGAGGGGCTTGGGCCTGCCCTCTGCACCAACAGTCCCCTGCAGGGGTGGGTGGGGCCGTTCTGCTCCCGACTTTACTGCAAGGATTGAGCCATCCAAAGAAACACTAAACTGTGGGCCCAGCTTATGGGGAAGCTGAGCAGGACCTGGCAGCAATGGCCCCTAGTCACAGGGTCCCTGCCCTGCAGGCCAGGAGCCTTCTTGAGACGGTTACTGCCCTTCCAAGGCTATGGCCGGTACCCCCAAACCCATCTTGCTCCACTCCGGTCACACTCACAACCAACACTCTTTTTGTTCTTTTCACCCATCTTCTGGGCCAGTATTGGTGATGGCCCTCTGCGCTAGCTGCTGGGAGACTGGCTTCCAGCCTGGAAAGAGGTGGGTTCCCTGCAGGTGGGGACCCCACACCCCCATGAAGAGGAGTAAGCCTCAAGGGAGGTGGAGGTTGGTGGAGAAACAGTGAGTAGGCCTTGGGGTTGGCCTTCCATCAGCTCTTACCCACACACCTGCCCACCAGCCTGCAGCAGCCTTGTTCTGTCAGCACCACCTCTTCCCCCAGGGCCAGGGCTGGCCTCACACACCAACAACGTTCCTCTCTCCAGCCAGGAGACACTGGCACTGGCTTGAGCGCAGCTGCCGTACATGCCCTACATCCACTCTCAGAGTTGCCACTCCAGCACAAGCACTGAATTCACTTTATCTGCAGGTCCTACCCCCGCCCCCTCCCTGAGGCAGGTACATGTCCAGAGGGGTCTGCAGGTGGGCAGGCAGAGCTGTGCCAGACCTGTGGTCTGCAGCAGTGTACTACGTGTCAGCCCAGCACCTGCTTACAGCAGAAGGTGCCAGGGATACACTGGTCATGTTTATTGAGACATCTCTCTGTCCCAACAGCTCTGCAACTGTGCCCTGTACTCAGCCCAGCTGGTCACCTGAAACGCTCCATGCACAGCCCCTGGTGACAGGGTCCTTTGGCCCTTGCCCCTCCACTCCCCTCCTTGGGTGCACCGTGCTGCAGACAAGGAAGGGGCTGAAACACAGCTTTCGGTGCTGTGTGAGCAGGACAGCAGAGGGCGCCCGGACTGCCTTTCCAGGGAGGAAGCTGGCTGGAGGCTGGAGGGGTGAAGGACTAGGGTCTCTGAGAACCTGGGGTTAGAGCCCAGGCTTCCTGGGTCCTGTCTGGGCCTCCTTTGAAAGGGGCCTTTCTGTCTGACTACAAGCTCTGGGAAGAAATGTCCTAGAGAAGTGACAAGCCCAATGTCCCTGTCGGTGCTGGGGCCCTGCATGCTCCAGGATCACTCCCTACTGGCAAGATTATTCCCGCTCCCATCCCACCCTCAGCTGACCAGGGATGCGGGCCAGGGGTGCCCCTGTGAGAGGAGAGACACTGAGCCTGACCTCTGCCTCCCCACCACCTGCCTCTCTCCCACCTCTAGTGCTGAGAATATAGCTCTTCTCAGTGAACAATCTCCAAAATTGAAATGTATATTTTTGCTAGGAGCCCCCATTTCCTGTTTTTAATATAAATAGTGTACACAGACCGGTGGAAATTTAAATAAATGGGAATTAACTATTTAAGAGTTGACTTAGACTGCCTCACTTCTCCGCATATTTTTCCTGGGGTGTGGTCTGACCTCCCCTCTTCTGTGTCCAGTGCACAGAGGAGGGAACAGGTGAGCAATGAGACTTTGGAGTGTTGGCCAATCCTGACTTGCGGGAGCTCCCCACCTTTTCATGTCACTGCTGTGCTTACCACTCATCAGTCAGCAAGGGTTGTGGAGCACAGAGAAGATGCACCCCTACCCTGCAGGGAAATGGGGTTGTGAGGCAGAAAGCCACACTCTGACAAGCATGAGTGGTGCCATTGGCACAAACAGGGCTGGGTGGGGAGGGTCTGTGAAGGTCCTTGGAGAGGTAACTCCCCCTGGGCTCTGCAAACCCAGAGCTTGTCATTCACTGTCAGTTTTGTACCCCAGTGGTCAGGGTTTTCCTGTCCTTAGCCAACACCCCATTTTTCTCCTTTACTTCCTGGGGTGCCATTTCTGCACAAGTTTCCAAGGACACCCAGTCCTTGGAAAACCAGTAGAACCAGCTGCAGAGTGAGGCAAGTTCAGGGTGTTTTGGTGCTTGTCTAGCCAGAAAACAAACACTAAATATTTTTAAATGGGGTGTTTACTCCAGGGAATTGTTATAAAAATACTGAATTGAAAAGATGGCGAGACCCAGGCATTGGTAAAACTGTGGGAATCTGCTCTCACCCCCAGGGCTGGATGGAATATGTTATCAAAAGGCCACCGTGGCTAAAATACCCACCAAAAGGCTAAAATACTCAGCAACACTGCAGAAACCCAGGAGCTCAAAGTCACCTACTGGCTTGACTAGAAGCAGAATCCATTCTCACTGTGCCTCTGGGGCTACCAGGGTACCACTGGCCACCACCGCTGCCGCTCCCACCGCCCCTGGGACCTCGCCACTCAAGCAAGAACCTGGAGCTCAAACTCAGCTGCTCCTGCCAGAAGTGCCATCAGTTTGGGGCGGAGGGACAGTGTCTCTCTTCTCACCTTCCAGTCTGTTGTTACCTGTACCTCCCATTGAAAATAAACCAGCTAAGGGAATCTAGGGAACATAGTTTGCAGACTCCCAGCCCCTGTGGTTTAGAGGAGCAAGTGGAAGAGCCAAGAGCCAGCAAATAAAACGAGCACAAAGTACACACACTGACCCAAGAGAAGCAACCCCTGCGCCAGTGAGGCTCAGACGTGGTGGCCAACCCTGACACTTGCCTCCCTGTTTTCTCCTTGGCCGGCCAGCTGGCCAGAGCCATCTGAACTCCGCCAAGCCCTTACGGTTCATCTCAACCAGGAGACTTGACAGTCCCCGGGAAAGAGGAAGAAAAGGATGCTTGGGATAGGGGCATCTCTGAAGTTGATAGCCTTGCTCATGATGGAATCTTCTAGTTTGCATGGTTTGTTTTTCTCACCTCCCTATCCTTCCCCACACCATCAGGAGGGTGAAAAATAGTTGAGGGTTGTGGCCTAGGGCCAGTCCTCTTCCCAAAACAAGATATAAAATAACTAATATGACTCAGTTCCGAGAGGGGAAGCTAAGTATCAGCACCATTTTCCTGTGATTACCTGTCACCCTGCCATTACCATCACTAAGAGACAGTCTATATTAAGCACTTATTTTGTGTCAGGCATTGTGCATATATCAACTCTAATCTCACCACAACCCTAGGAGGCAGCCCAGAGTACAATGTGCCTGGGACATTCAGCTGGGAAGAGGCATTGCCAGGCCTGCTTTGATGGCTCTCTGCTTTCTTTCTGCTTATTAGCAAAACCTTGGGGACAATAGGTAGTTACCTGGCCTCCTTTTCACGATGCTCAGGACAAATAATCAAATATTTAGACTGAAAACGAAAACCTTAAGAGAACTAAAAGATATTTGTAAGAATTTAATAAAATTCTTATGAAATAAAGTGAATAAAAGGAAAAAAAGGAAGGAAGGAAAGAAAAATGAAAGCAAGGAAATTAAAAAGAAAGGAGGAAGAAGAGGAAAATACCCAAAGCCTCTCTAGAGCTCAGGTACAGGCAGCACAGAACTACAAAATCATGAATGTGAAGAAAGAAGCCTACGTGAAAATGAACGGACACAACAGCCAGTGAAATTAGAGCTCTGCGGATTCAAAAAAAACATAACTATTGATGATCGTGTAGGAGATGTTTCATATTCTTAAAAATATAAAGAAATCAAAACCATAAGAAAGGAATAATTTGCTTTTTTTTCCCCAAAACCAAATCACTTGTTTTTTTTTCTTCTTTATTTATTTTACTTTTAGAAGATTTTTATTTCATCATTTTTAGAAAGAGGGGAAGGAAGAGAGGCACAGAGGGAGAGAGACATCAGTGTATGGTTGCGTTTCACCTGCCTCCAGCCACAGACCTGACTGGAGACCTGGTTTACAACCTGATTATGTGCCCTGGCTGGGGAATCGAACCAGCGACCTTTGGGTTTGCAGGCCGGCGCCTTATCCACTGTGCTACCAGCCAGGGCTGAATAATTTGCTTTTCAAGGGGGGGAAAAAAAAGACAAGCATTTTAAAAGAAATACCTGGAACTTCCAGGGGGGAAAAAAAGAAAGAAAAGAAAGTAAACTAAAAAAAAAAAAAAAAAAACAGATTAGAAATAGCCAAGAGATCATTTTGCACACCAAGAAAGACCTGGAGAAATTATCCAGGAATAAGTACAGGAAAACCAAGATAGAAAATGTGAATGGAAAGAAGAGCAATACAAATTCTCGTATAGTACAGAAGTTGGTACAAACAACCTGAAAAACAATTCAGCAAAATCACTTAAGTTAAAATATGCCTGTGGATGCACTGGGCTATTCCCCAGGTTCCACCCCTTAGGACCGAGGCACTAATTTCCAAGGCTACAGGCAAGAGTTGGCTGCTGAGCCCACAGCCAAGTTTCCCTCAAGAAATTGTCCTTTCTGAAAGGAACGGCATGCCTTGCCCAGGATAAGCACACACACCACCCACTCAGGAGCAGTGTATAGCCAACACGGGGTATATGGCCAACCTTCTTCGACCTAATTTGGGTCCAGCCCCAGAGCTGAAGTATCTGTTGTAACTACTTTGCAGTTCGGCTTCTTTCATTACCTAGTCCTGCTGCCTTCAATTCCTTACAGGTGTTGTTCCAAAGAGCACTCCCAAGAGAGTATCTTGCAGGTAGACCTCGGAGTCTGTTTCCTGGAGAAACCAACACAAGACAAAACCCTGGAGTGAAACTCACCAAAATATACTTTGAATGTGACATTCATCACAGCAATACCAAAACCTTGAAAACAACCAAAATGTTCATCAATCAACAGAAAAATGGATAAACTTGATGTTTTTAAAATGTTAAAACAGAAAGAAAAGAAAAAGAACTAGAAGAAACACTGGGGGAAATTTTTATCATCTTGAAGTGGATACAGCTTTCAAAAGCCTATTGTAGCCATGGCCGGGTAGCTCAGTTGGTTAGAACATTGTCCCAATATGCCAAAGTTGTGGGTTCAATCCCAGGTCAGGGCACATACATGAAGGAAACAATGAATGCATAAATAATTGGAACATCAAATCCATGTTTTTCTCTTCTTTCCTCTCTCTCTAAAACCAATCAATCAATAAAAAACTTTAAAAAGTCTACTGTATCCCAAAATGTCTATGCAGTATCCTTGCAGAAACTTAAGTTTTAAATTTTTGTAAGGCAGGTGAAAGGCAACTATACATTGATGTCTCTCTCCCTCTCTGCCTCTCTCCCTTCCCCTCTCTCTAAAAATAATAAATAATAGCCCTGGCTGGTGGCACAATGGATAAGGTGTTAGCCTGCAAATCCAAAGGTCACCAGTTTGATTCCCAGCCAGGGCAACATAACCAGGTTGCAAGCCAGGTCTTCAGCCAGGTCTGTAGCTGGAGGCAGGTGAAAGGCAACCATACATTGATGTTTTTCTCCCTCTCTGCCTCTCTCCCTTCCCCTCTCTCTGAAAAATAATAGTCTTTTTAAAAATAAAATAATAAATAATAAAATCTTTTAAAATAAATAAATAAAATTTCTATTAAAAATTTTTAATGAAAATTTTACCATATACACATTTTTAAAATTTCCTGGGGGAAAAAAAGAAAAAATTTTAAATCAACCATGTAAAAAATATTGCCATATAATCAGGCAAAGGGCTAATTTTTTTAATATATAAATCAATGAGCAAAAGGTTACCAAACAAGAGAAAAATGGCAAAGGATATGAACAGAAAAAGAAATAAACATATGAAAAGACACTTAACCTCACTTATAGTAAGAAATATATATATTAAAACTACCACCTGGCTGGTAGCACAGTAGATAAGGTGCCGGCCTGCGAACCCTAAGGTCGCTGGTTCGATTCCCAGCCAGGGCACATAACCAGGTTGCAAGCCAGGTCTCCAGCCAGGTCCTTAGCTGGAGGCAGGTGAAAGGCAACCATACATTGATGTTTCTCTGTTTCTTTCCCTCTCTGCCTCTCTCCCTTCTTCTCTCTGGAATAATAAATAAAATATATTTTTAAAAAAACACACAAAAAAAAACTACCAGCCCTGGCTGGTGGCATAGGTGGATAGGTGCCGGCCTGCAAACCCAAAGGTCGCTGGTTTGATTCCCAGCCAGGGCACATAACCAGGTCTCCAGCCAGATCCCTAGCTGGAGGCAGGTGAAAGGCAACCATACATTGATGTCTCTCTCCCTTTCTTCCTCCCTCTCTGCCC